>JAHBCN010001185.1:0-127037 GCA_019359885.1 Listronotus oregonensis
TTTTACACCCCCTTTTAACTTGGCCCCCTCGGACTACTATTTGTTCCCCAATTTAAAGAATTGGCTGGCGGGACAAAGATTCTATTCAAACGAGGAAGTGATTACAGACACTGATCGATATTTTGCAGACTTGGACAAATCATATTATTTGGAAGGGATAAAAAAAATTGGAACATCGTTGGACAAAGTGTATATATAAGCCTAGAAAAGGAGACTATGTAGAAAAATAAAAAAGGTTTACTTCAAACAAGTAAGTAGTTTTATTTTTGCACGGACTTTTCAAACCTACCTGGTATAATAACGGCTGTGAGCGCTCTTACAATAAATGATAATTAAGATATCGGTAAGGATTTACATAATAACCGCCTCATTGAGCGACAAGTGCACTTTGTGTGTTCTCTATACCATTCTAACCTATTTTAAGCTATTAACTGTTGACATTGCAGAAAGTTCACTAGTTTAAACCCTAAGTACAACATTTAACCTTAAAGTCATCTCTACTCAGAAGCTACAAAATAACAATATCAGGCAGTACAGAAATTACTAAAATTTATTGGAAATGTAGCAAATGCAACTTAACTGGGTGGTTCAATATACATGTAAAGTTATCTAGGTATATTAAATGTTTTTATTATTTCGTGTTGGTTTTAGCTTTATTTTATAAGAATACTTTACAACAATAATAATTATTTTTAAATAATTTCTGTAACGGTTTTCGCTAGGCGATCAACCATATCGCAGGTAGCAAACTTGTCAAATGTGACGTCCTTTTACTAACGTCAAAGTGACGATTAATATTAGGCGTTTTCTAGACGTCAGAAAAGTCTTACGGCCGAGTGATGATCGCGTTGTTAAATTTAGCAATGGACTTAGCAGTTTAGAATGTTTAACAAAACGTCATTGTCAGTGTTATTCAATGATTTTAGTAGGCAACCTGTCAAAATCTGACAATTTGTTAAACATTCTAAACCGTTGTCAACTTAGGAAATTGTTAAAACGTTTAAATTTTCATTTTAATGCTAAATAATTTATCCTTATTTTAAAAAGTTTTTGGTTAAAAATCGTCCTTTATATTCAAAGTGTTTATTTTTAAATCCAAAATTATACCAAATAAAATTAAAAAAAAAAACTGATAGTACAATTTTCTTCTCTTATGTAAATTTTTTTGGAGTCCTTTAAAAAGTTTTTCTAAAAATAATCCTGGTACTTCGGATTAGATGGCTAAACAGACAAATAGTCCTTCACCGTTTTGGATTTTGGTAAAAAGAAAAACAACTTTGTGCTGTGGCTGTGCGTGCTTTTGTCTCAGTAATATATTTCTATAAGAAGTAAACCACAGTTTAAGTTATTTTAATTTTTTATACAGTACAGGGTGTCCAGATTTAGTTGTAATTGCAGAGTATCTCGATTATTATTAGAGATAAATACGTACGGTTTTCTTGAAGGGTCGTTGATCTTACAAAAAAAATAAAAACTAATATTAGTAGACATTTTTACATAGAATCTATTGGTGTAGCAAGTTTTTTTTAATTTAATATTTTTTGAGATATAAACCAAACATATCAATTAAGTAGGATGACAACAAAAATATATAATACCTAATATTTTTTTTACGTTTTTAGTTCTAAAATCAAACTTTTTAAATTTAAACTTTAATTTTGCGGAGTAAGACGTATTTATATATTTTGAACTAAAGTATTACCTATTAAAAAAAACTGGTCCCTCATTTTTATAAATGTATATCTATGGAAGAAATTCTATGGGTATAGCTAAAATTACCTATTTTAACATTAGAAGTACCTTAAGTCTAACTCTCCCTAAAAAATTTAAGTTTTTAGTCTATGCTTAAATACCATTTTTAATAGTATTAAATTATATAACAAAATTTAAAATCTAACCTTACAAAATTAATACGCGAAAACTAGTTATCTATTTAGCTGTTAATAATATCGTTTAAACTGCAATCCATTAAGGTCAACTATTTTATTTCTCAAACATCCCAAGAGAAAAAATCTAGAATTGATGAAGCAACTACGCAAAATTTAATTTAAAAATTAAAAACATTGATCTAAGCTCTAAAAATATGAAATAACTATTAGATTTTAAATATTTTTGTAAAGCTCTGATCCAACATAATTTAATAATTTAAAAACATACAGTGTGTTACATAAAAAACATAGGTTTAACTCATATGTCGAAAAATATTAATTGTGACAAAAATTTAACTACACCACTGAATTTTACTTAAAAATGCTTTCTAATATCAGTTCTCACTTTTGCTGTAAGTTAGAAGATACCTGAAATACTAGGCGAGTCCAAAAATGAAAAAAAAAAATCGCCCTATATATTAAAATATTAAAAAATCTTTATCTCTAATAGTAACCGAAACATATATTATTAAACACAGGTAGCATTTGGGTAAAGCAACCGAATACATCAGTTGAATAAATTATGTGACAAGAATCTCACACATGACTTTTAGCTCTGCCTAAATTTTATTCTACCACTTCCCCTTTCAGATAGAAACTACCCCGAATCTTTGTAAAAAAACATTTTTATTTTAATATAGCGTTAAAAAGGATATAGACAAAAAATAGTACCACTATTTACTTTGGTAATTCGGTAACATTTTAGACGTGGAAAAATAGAAACACAACTAACTGTGCGTAAACCAGTCTATATCCTAAGACATGGACTAAATTAATCCCGTCTTGCGGTAAGCCCAAAAATTCTTTTATTGTAAAAATTGTTAAAATTTTAACCTTTTTTGTTAAACTAAAATTTGGGTTTATTATTATTTATTATTTCCGGAATTATTTGTCAGATTTCGTAAGTTATTTGTTGCCAGAGTTCCTCCAGATTTTCTGAATTTATCACTTAAACATACTAAAGTTCACTCAGGTGATCCCAAAAATATTACCAATGGGATTAAGATCGGGCGATCTGACGGCCTATTAATTGTACCCCTTCTTAATATCCTTGCGTTTGAAAAAAATTCATCCAAAAAATTTCAAAAACACTGCAGGGTAGAAGAAAGAAAACATGTGAGTTTTTCGCATCTGGTAAGGTATTCCTGTTAATCAGAATCCTTTATTCTATTTATTTACTTGACCATTTAGTAGTACACTTTTTTACCACAATATTAAAATTTCCAGTCAGCATGTACCTAAAAATATATTTTAATTCGTGTTAGATTTAGCGTAGAACTAAAACATTCCTTAAAAAAGTGGAACCTCTTATTTATTAAATGGCAACTGACGTCATAACTAAGGGTTGAGTCATTCTGTATACGGGGTGACAAATAGTTTGCTGCTGATATGTAACTCAGGTGCGATAAGAACAGGAAAATGTATACTGTTGGTAAATTGATTGAAAAGCATTCACCTTTTTGTCAGATTTCAAGTTTTATCCAATTTAGCGGAACCTATCACCAAATTATCTCACCAAAAACACTTACGTAAAATAAGGGCCAAGTACCTATCTAAAGATATCGACCTTTTAAAGAACTAAGATTGAAAATTAGACCAAGTTCTGTCGACGATTTTATTTCCCTCTTCTTTGGCTGGGCAAGTTTTACTGATCTGTCTGTTTTAATAAATGTTCTTTTTGCATTATTACAGACAATTTTTTTTATTAATACAAACAGATCACTAAAAAACTTGCCAACTCGAAAAAGAGTGGAGCAAAATTGTGGATAGAACAAGGTCTAATTTTAGATCTCAGTAGTTTAAGAGGCCGGGATTTTTGGATACAATATCTTGGTCCTTATTTTACGTAAGTATTTTTAATGGGATCTCCTTCCTTTTTTCTAAGTTTAATTAATGCAAACAGATAAGTCCGGGGGGGGAAAGGGACGATTATTTGTCTGTTTTTATTTAAGGGTGACAAAAGGTAAAAGCTACTTAACAAACAAGGGCGTTATTAAGGACGATTAACGATCAAAGCCATTTAACGCCCAAACCTAGCGAGCACATCAAGGGTTGAGATCATCAATTGCCAATTAATGAACGAGTACCTCAACCATATTTCAAGCGTAGGTATTTGCTATTGAGGTGTGTGCTAGATCGCTGGTTGATCGGCACTGCACACGTAAGACAATTAAAATATTCTCCGATAGTCAAGCAGCTCTTAAGGCTCTTGAATCCAGCCGGTGCAATTCGAAAACCGTCTGGATTTGCAAGGATGCGCTGACCAAAATGGGGCAAATCCATAAGGTTACACTACTGTGAATACCTGGACACACCGGGATACACAGAGGGTAATGAATCCAAAAGGGGGCGGAAACAAAATTCACAGGGCCGGAACCGGTCATCGGTATATCTTATGGAACGGTCAAGCAGTTCATATCAGCTTGGACACAAAAAAAAATCTTCGTACTGGCATGGACTTCCGGGTCTCAGACACTCGAAGGCCTTCATAAGCCCACCGAACCAACAATGTACTGTCAAACTACTGGAGCAATCAAGGGTACACCTTAAAACTCTAGTGGGACTGTACACGGGACACTGCAGATTAAAATACCACATGCACAAGATCGGCCTAGCGGAAAAAATCGGCAGAACACATACTGTGTTCGTGCCCAGCAATGGCACGACTAAGATTCGCAATCCTCGGCAATGACACGTTGTTGCCGGGGGAGACAAAAGATCTTTCTCCCAACAGGATCATCAGATTTATTAGGAGTCTGGACCTAGTGGGAGAAATATAAAAAGGTGTGAGCCACAATAGACCGATCTGTCGCGGTGGAAGGGTGTTATACCCACTCACTTTAAATTTACCTACCTACCTACCTAAGTATTTTTTAGGCGATCATTTCGTTATTAAATTGGAAAATCATATTTTTTTTTGGATTTTTTTCCGAATATATTTCGGTAGTGGAAACCAACCTTACAAATATCATAATATTTATATTCGAATGACAAGGTTATGTTAGGTACAAAGCACGAGTAATTAAAAAAAAACAATTTAGAATTTAAAAATATAATTACGTGGCTACTTAACTATAATATTCTCTGATAAATACATTTCTAAATTGTGATTATTTTTTTCTGCCTCACTGCAGTCATTGCGCTTCACTTAAAAAATATTAGTACTGAATGTGTGTAATTTCTTGAATAATATGTATTAATTTGATTGAGTTGAAATGGTTTGGACTGTTGTAATTTCCGTCTACTGATTACAATATTTAAAATTAATCGCTGATCTAGCTAGTAAAATCTCGACATTATATTACCTTTATATTATAACTAGCTATGTCACCTATTCAATAGATTGTGTATCGTCAATTTGTGCAGCGGGCGTAGTATCAATAGAAATTGATTGATCTTTGAATTAGTTTTCAGATATAATTTCGCATCTATCTTTGAATATTTCTTAAACATTTATTTTTAAATAAATATGCTTTTATTTCCTCATATAAAATATATGGCTAAAAGACAGGCTGAGTTGTGTTCTGTTATTTCATACCATTTGACACTGGACGGAATTTAACTAAAACTATTGGTAAAACCAGTGCGTACTGAGTGAATTAGGTATTTTTTAACTTGTAAGATAAAAAAGGAAAAAGAAACATTTAGTGCGCACTGATTTAACCACTAGTTTTGCTAATAATTTTGGGTCAGTTCAGAATCAGAATCTTTAGAATAATAATAAGTTTATTAACTTGTCCAGCACTTTGATAATAGGAAATTTTTAAATAATTGGGATATTTCAAGCTTTTATTTTTTTAAGAAATATTGTTTTTTGTTAAAACACCCTTGTAATGCTTTTATAGTGTTATTATTATATATATTCTTTGTTTTTTTATCTTTGGACAGTCCACAAAGCCTAAGGCTTAAGTACTAACGTACTATGGATAAAAGTGTGGTGAGAGGGAGTTTGTTCACACGGGACTTAAATATTTGGAGATTGGTAGGAGAAGGAAAAACTTCTGCAGGCAGCAGGTTACATAGTCTTGACACTCTAGTGATGAAGAAACGAGGAAAGTGGAAAGTTCGGGGCCTCTCTAACTGAACTGTAAAATGATGGATAAAAGTTGCACTACCTGCTGCTCTGTTGGAAGTTGTCAGAGAAGGAATTATGGATTTATACTGGCCAACTCCTCTGAGCAGAAGCCGTAAAAATACCTATAGAAGAGCGACAGTTATCTACAGCTCGACAGTGGGCAAGAAGAGGAAGCCTTTCTGTGAGCGTGGGATCATTAATAGGACGAACGGCTCTTCTTTGAATGGAGCCCAGAATGCTAAGTGTTGTAGGGGACGCCATTCCCCAGACATGAGGACAATATTCTAAAGAGGGTCTGATTTGGCTACAAACAGAGTAGGTATACAGATTGGAAAAAGAAAAATACTTTCTGGCTTGAAAGAGAAATCCAAGCTTTTTTGAAGCTGCCGAGGCTATGGATGTAATGTGTTTGTGTCAGTTGAGATTATTCTCAAAACTAACGCCGACAAGATTAAACGACTCTTTGTTCTGCAGAATTTGGCCGCTCATATATTATGTAACGGATGAGCATGGGCAGACTTTTTTTTGCAACACCGAACATGACTGTGTTTTCGAGGCATTAAACTGAACCAGATTTTTGGCGCCCCAATTTAAGATAGGTTAGAGGTCTTGTAAAAGAGATATCTGCATTGACCTGCGCTTGTTTTCCAAATCAGAATTACATGGTGGCTTACAAGGTAAAAATTAAAAAAAGAGTCACTAGACAGTAAGGACAGAAAAAGAAAGAGATATAGGTTTATAGTTAGAAGGAGAAACAAAGGTTTGCATCCTTTCTTGGGGACAGATCCTACAGGTGCGCTTTTCAACTTCCATAATTTAGTGATTGCCTATACTTAATCGTATATAAAATTCAATTGGACGCGATTAAATTAATGATATTTAGCTTAAGCATTAATGATTTTTTAAGTAATATTGATCTAACGATTCGCCGATAATTGAAATACAGATTTTTGAATAAATTTTAAAAAAATGTATAACTATGTAATGATTAAAAATATATATTTTTAAATTTTATTTTAAACCTTTTTTGGGGGTTGCGCAAACCTGCAAACATAAGGAAGAGCCGCCACTGTTTAATTGCCTATACTTTAATCGTTGATTAATAGAAAATCATGCATTAATAAGAGCTATTAATGAATTATTTTGCATACGTTAATATTGATACATAAACGATCGCCGAAAAAATTATGTTCGTTATAGTTTCATTTGGAGTGGGCCTAAAGCTGACCATCTATATTTTTACAACTTAATCAGTGCCTTTATTTAACAAATCGCCAAATTTATTTAAAAGCAGACATTAAGCAGTAAACAGAATATCAACAACTTTTCCCACATTACACACCCGGATCTTTGTCCGAGACAGCAAATCTTAAGGGCGGCATTTTGGTTGTGAATGAGAAAAGACCCCTCCAATCAAAAAAACACTTATCTACGTTTCGATGGCTTGTCCGTTTTTTAGATAAAATTAATTTAATAATTTTAATTAAATAATATTTAAAATCATTTCAATTTTGATATAAAAATTAAAATATTTTGTGGGCTTTTAATCAGATTTTATGAAAGAATGTCATAATTAATCTGTTCCACAAATGAATAATCTGTCAACATGCATTTAATAATACTCACAAAGCATTCTAATTTAGAATGCTTTCAGTTTTTTAAAAGGACACTCGTTTAAAAAAACCTAAAATCTATAAAAGTATATGTATATTATTAAATAAAGATAATTGTAAGGCCTCAAAATAACTTAATTTAAATACTATTGGTTGCCTTTGCTTCATGCCAAGGTAATTTCAGGAAAATTTAAAATCAATAAACTCATCACCCTTCTTTTCTTTGACAAAATTTAACAGGCTATTTACATTTCGTATTTACTTGTTTTCCTAAAAGCTAAAAAAATATATTTGTTATCCATATTTCTTAAAAAGAACATAAAAAATCGGCCTGTTTAAATAACAAAAAACTGTTAACTTGTTTGGAACATGAATGGTAAAGAAAATTATGCATTGGTTAATTAAATACCTATAATTATAAAAGAGCTATTTTGTTGCACAATAAAATTATTCTTGTCAAAATGAACTAAAATTAATAACAGTTCAAATTATTCCCCAAAACGTAGTATTACAAGTTAAAAATGTTCCTTTAAATTAAAATAATTAAGAACTTTTTACCTTTCATTACCACAAAAAATTGTTTTAATGATTTGGCCCTTTTGGCGATTGAGCATGAAATTGCTGATCAAATTAACTGAAAAGAGATAATAACAAAGTTTGCAGAAATAAAAGTAAGGAAAGAAGTACCTTGCGACTTTATCATAGTTGATGTTACCTTTTTTTAGTTTTATAGGATGCAAGTTTTATTTGTGTGGTTGTGTAATAATACATTTTTGTAATAGCATTAAAAATGCATCTTGGTAACAATTGTAAATAGGTATAGGAATTTAATTTCTTACTGTTTCGTCCTATTTAAATGTTAATTATCTTACATTCGCTAAGAATAAAAAACATAACTCCAAAACATTTTTCTTAAAAAAAACCTTTTCTAGCACTCGATTCACTACCAAATGTGATTTTTTTTTTTTGTTAGTGAATATAAAGAAGCATAAATTGCACCTAACCTTGAATCTTTTGCTAGGAAAGATTATATTTATGCACAGAGATAATATATGTACAGTGACGGCCATTAAATCTTGGGCAACCAATTTGTCAAATTTTGGCTTTTCTGCCAAATTTTGTAAATTGCTCTTTTTTACCTTGTTTCACTTTTAATTACTATAAATAAAGCAAAAGGTAGAAGAAAATTTTTATATTTTATAAAAACTAAAAAATGAATAAATTAATTAACAATTTAATAAATTCAAACAAAGTTAAATATCCTTCTAAACAAATTTAATATTTTATTGCGGCCTCGTTTTTTTCTAAATCAGAGTTTAGCCTTTTAGGCATCGAATGGACCAAAGCTCGGGGGTAGTCCGTATTTTTTCGTAACTCATTCCACGCCTCTAAAATTTTATCCTTAGGTTCGTTTATATTCTGCGGCCTAAACTCATTTGTCCTATTTATTTTTTTAACTAATAAGCCGCAAACATTTTCCATAACATTTAAATCCGGACTTTTGCACTTAGTCACCCAAACATTTACGGAAAATCGCCCACTACTTCTGTCCTTTTGGGTATATTTTTCATCAAATCGTGTTCCTTGAGGTATACCTTAAGTATTCCATTGTCGCACGACTGAAACACTTTTCCATTGGTGAATATTATATTTTCACAAAAAATCGGAGGTTCCAAGTAAAATTGTAGAACAAATCTAATGCGTTGTCCTTTATTTGTTGGTTAAAAACGGTTTTAAAGCTGCCGGGTGGCAGCGCAATTCGGATAAATTGCTTTTTGTTTTTGCAGTAACCACAGATTGAAATGATTGGATTCTCAAAACATTAACTAAATTATTGTCTTGTTCTTGATTCAATAGTTTGGGGCTACCACTTCCAGCTCTTCTCTCAAAGGAGGGTGTTTCCTGCCTTCCTTTTTTAACAAAATAAATAATACTCTTTGGGATGTTAAGCTTTCTACTTCCTTTTTTTTTGAATGAAATAATTTTAAGAAGGCTATGATTCTATCTCTATTCAGTATTTGTTAACCTGTGAGCCATCACCAACTAGTTAAGTATAGTAAAAATGTTGTTTAAGATTGGTGTATTTTATTTTTATTCTCATATTTCTTTGGCGAATTCATACATAGCTTTACTTTAACATAAACCACACATTCAAACTAGCAAACAAAAATAAATTAAACAGAAAAAACCTCATTAACAGATAAGGATATCTACGGGACATATTAATATTTATATACCCTAAAATTGGTCTATTTGTTTTGAGAGACACGAAAACAAAAACAAATAAACCAAAATGTATCGCATTGGTCTAAAAAGTCAGTAACAAACGCAACTGCTGACCAATAGGGTGATATTTTTTTATTTTTTTGCTGCTTTGTAAAAGCTTAAAAATCGATATCTTTTTTTAACATCTCAAGAATATAATCCCAAAATTTGAAGTTAATCAGAGCAGAGTAGTTTTCTCTCTTTTAAAAAAAGTCTTCTCTTATCGACGACTGTCACATCAACAAGGCGGAGATACAAGCTCAGCAGCTAAGCAAAGAAGCCAGAATAAAGCGAAGACTTGAAAAAAAAAAGCGGCTGAAGACATCGAAGCTGCTGCATAAAGTCTACTTTATGGAGCTGGAATCGATGATTCAATGTAAATTGATTTTTTTTTTAGTTTTTTAAACTTTGAACGGGTTTATCTCAAAAGTAATTTTTCAAAGACCGTGATCACTGCCATTTAAATACTACCTTACCGATTAATTTCAAACTTGGTACACATTTTCTCCAGGTAATATACCTCCCCACCCTTTGTTCCGTTTTTTTTACTTTAACGGGGTGTTTTGCCCCCAAAATGGCAAAAGTTTTTGTAAAAATTCGCAGTTTTCAATTTGAATGACCACCAAAAATTTTAAAATGAAAAAAGAAAAGAAAACATTGGGTGGAGGTTTTCGTGACACTCGGACTAAATTCAAATGGATTTTGATTTTCGATAATTTTCAGCTTAGATACAGCGATCTCCGCAAATCGTCTATATTCAAAGACGCCCTAGAAAAAGCTACGTCACCGGTTTTTTATGAATATTTTTTCACAAAAAATTTAAAGATGTTGTTAAAACCATACTTAATAAGTACTGAAGGTTTAAATAAATTTGCTTAAACCATGTTGCTAATAAAATTCATAAAGAAAGGGTTTTTTTCTCGATTTAGCCTTTACCCCCTCCCTTCCCTTAAGTATGAAAAGTACCTGTTCTCAAAAAAATTCTGCTAAATTATTTTAAATAATTTCGACCAAATATGAAAAGGGTGTAAGCATTGCGCTCCCAATGTGCCATTTTAATAAGGGTACCGATCTCTTGAAAGTATTATCAACATGAAGAAAATAATCTTTAACCGGATTGGGAATACCCCATTAAAATATTTTTGTTTTCCATTGTATAAAAAGTTTCCTGGACATTAATTGGAATATACTACTTCACTTTATCAACAACTTAACATCATAGATATTCGAAAAAAGGAAAAAGTTGTGCGGTCCAGTTTATGAATAATGTTCTTGTTCAAAAGACGCACGTTTCTAGAAAACGTTTTATAATTTAAAGTTTAAATTAGAGTGGTTTTTTTAATGATTTATTAATAGACCCTCGTATAAACCTCTATAAATTTATAATACTGCACAAACATTATCGACAATGCTCGTTAGCCTTAAAGCTAATATCCGGTTCTATTTTAAAAATATCGCTATATAAATTTAAAATTATTTCCACTATGTGGTAGAAAACCGAACTGATCAAAGAGCCGATTTAAAATAACCAATATTAGGTGAGCATCCAATATATAGTATGATCGTTCGTTCATATATTCAAAAAAAAAACAAATATTTACTGTATTGCAGAAACACTGCATAGAAAAATTAAAAACAGATTAATGACAGATGAAAAAAATAATAATGAAAATTTTACACGTGTCACTTTAAGGCAATTACACAATTTTATTTGACATCCATAGCAACCTTTAATTTCTTTAAAAATAACTTTGCCATAGCTTTAAAGCATACACCTACTCTAGACATAATTAGTTCTTTAGAGACAACAAGGCTCCAGGGACCAGATGCGGAAGAACTTCGATGGAAAGTAAGAACCGTTTTAGAAACAAAACACAATATACTCAAAACGAATTAGCAGCTCTTAAAAACCTTCAAAATGATACATCCATCAAAATTCTTCCAGCAGACAAAGGAAATGCCACTGTAGTCATGGATACATTCACCTATGATGAAAAAATTGACGTAGAACTTCGTAACGGCAAATACAGATCCCTTGATCAAGACCCAACACCCTCAATAGGAAACAAAATTTACAGGACTTTAAGAAAATATAAAAACTTTTTGACAGGCGAAACTAGAACAACTCTAACACCTCATAATAGTAAGCCTCCACATCCATATGGACTACCAAAAATACACAAGGACAATATACCTTTAAGGCCAATCACCAGCTCCAGGAATGCACCCACGACTAAACTGGCAAAATATCTTTTAGAACTGATTAAACCCTTAGCCAAAGCCTTACAAAGGATGGTGAGTTACCATCCTTTGTAAAAAACTCATTTTGTTGAGATTCTCAATAATGTAGAAATAGGACCAAACGCTACTTTCGTAAGCTTTGATGTAGAAAGTCTATATACAAATGTACCAATAGAAGAATCGTTAAGCATCATTCGGGCCAAGCTCAACGAAGATGATACCTCAGTAGAACACACCACCCTGCCGCTGGATGGAGTGATGGAATTGTTGAGCTGTGCCTCCGTAGTTTTATTTCAAGTGAAAGATAAGTACTATGCGCAGGACGATGGACTTCCCATGGGTTCATCGCTTTCTCCAGTGGTAGCAAACATTTATATGGAATGGTTTGAGAAACACGCAATTAATACTGCACTAATCAAACCAAAAGTTTGGCTACGATATGTTGATAATACTTTTAATTATATGGACAGGTAATGACGAAGAACTTAAAGGTTTCTTAAAGCATCTAAATTGTCTTCGACCCTGTATCAAATTCACAATGGAGAAGGAACAAAATTCGGCTTTACCTTTTCTTGACGTTTTAGTCAAACGAAAAAATGGAGATATACAAACCTCGGTATACAGAAAACCTACCCACACTGGACAATATTTACACCAGAATTCCAATCACTCTAACGAAACAAAGCGAGGAGTCATACGTACTCTATATAACCGCGCGGTGACATTATGCAACAGTAAGGAATATCTGCAAGCCGAAATAAGTAATATAACCAGGGATCTCAAGCAAAATGGCTACAGTGGGAGATTGGTTAAGGAAACAATCGATAAATATCAAGATAAGACAAAGAACTCTAATTTGAACAAGACTTCACAGGACCAAATATTTATGCCTATTCCGTATATTAAAGAAACTTTAGAAAAGATCCGCAGAATAGCGAATAGGTATAATATTAAAACAGCATTTAAATCCCAAACCACTCTGAGAAGTATTCTTACTAAGACGAGACCGGACAACAATGTTTCAAAAAATGACTGTATCTACCAAATTCCTTGTGAATGTGGTAAAGTATACATCGGGGAAACAAAAAGACCACTAGAAATTAGGGTTAAAGAACACAAAAAACATACGGAACGAGGTAAAACGTCGAAATCAGGGATTGCGGAACACGCATGGTCAAAACAACACCGTATACAATGGTCGGAAGCAAAAGTTATTCATAAAAAAACCCACTGGAAGAAAAGAAAATTTAAAGAAGCTGTAATACTTGCAAACAATCAAAATGTATTTAGCAAACCTAGTGTAGACATTCCGAATATCTGGCTGCCGTTGCTAAACCGTGACAAGTCGGTCAAGCTTTGGTGAACAACGGATAGTATATAAGGTCGTAACTTTTAAGAATAGTTTTAGTTATCACTTGAAAACGGTTGGAGATACATCACTAACCGAAACGTTGTGTATCAATTAACAAATAAAGACAATGGAAGTCCAAGATTTTAGTGTTATTGAAACCTTTAATTTGTTCGAATTTTTTTTCTCCTCCTAGCTAAGCGAACAAAATTAATTAATTAATTAAAGTCGAATTTTGTTTTTAAACGTTTTTATTTATTTTATTATATGAAACAAACACAAATAATTACTTACCACGAATTTCTTTTATTAACGCTAAATATTTTTAAAATTGTTCTCTTCGCAACGGATAAAAATTACCTTTTTTTTCACGTCTATCAGATGTCTGTATTTAAAAAAGGGTAATTGTCTCGAAAGTTGCCCCCACTCCGATTTTGACCAAATTTGGTATACGGGGGTTTTTGGGGGCGCTGATCACGAATCTGAAAACAAATTTTTTTCGGCAACGTTTCGTTTTCGAGATATTCATCATCAAAGTTGAATATCAAACTAAAATTATTTTCACTATATTCCCCCTCCTTTTTGCACAAAATTCTTGATTTATACACTAAATTTGCATACAATATTTTATAAACACCTTATAAAAATTTGTATTTTTATTTATTTTTCCCTTGTTTCCTTTAAATTGCATAGATTTAATGCCAAAGACCGCGGCCATGGTCGCTGACAAAATCCCTAGTGTATACATGGTTGCAGCGTTTAAAAATGGAGGTTTACAATAAAATGGAAAAAAAAGTTATAAAATAATAAAAAAAAAGTTTTTAAAAGGGGCTTATAAAATATTGTATGCCAATTTAGAGTCTAAATCAAGAATTCTGTGCAAAAAGAGGGAGGAATAGTGTTAATAAAGTTACCTTGATTTTTAACTTTGATGATGAATATCTCGAAAACTAAACGTTGCTGAAAAAAATGTTTTTAGATTAGTGATCAGCGCCCCAAAAAACCCCCATATACCAAATTTGGTCAAAATCGGAGTGGAGGCAACTGTCAAGACAATTAATTACATAATAAAGTTTAATATGTAACATCTTGTTGAAATTTTGTTCTTCTTTGCCCTGGTTTTACATAAAAAGGATGAGATATCTTCCTCCAAAATCTTTTTAACAGCTGCAAAAAGGTGGTCCTGATGCGGATTTAATTCAGTTTTTTCCATTAAATATGTCAAAAACTTCAAATTTTTATACGACCCATTAATGTCTCCTATGTTAGTGCAAGATACCATAAGGTTTAAAATTGGTTAAAGAAGCAGGATCAGAAAAAAAATAACGTTACAAGCCTTTATCTACTGCATTGCAGTTATGTTTTATTAAGAATCATTGACAAACTGCCATAGATACCTGCAGGAAAACCATGTAAAATGATGGGAATAAAAATAGAAAGGAAAGACAATATATTTTTTTTCTTTCGTGACAATATTTGCTGCTCTTCGTTTAATACTATCTAAACTAAAAACGTTTAATGGTAGTAGAAGCCTGACACGAAAAAAGACTAATTATAAATTACAGGAAGATTTGTGGTTAGATAATATGTTGCCAACAAAAACTTTTGTAGTTATAATTGTGTCACTTTTTAAATCATAATATTTGAAATTTTAAATTATAATTCTAACCTATTAAAGCTTTAAAACAGTCGAATTTTTAAGGAATAATTTCTTACTAAGTATGTTTGTTAAAGAAATCTGTAATTATCACTAAATGACTAAAAAAACTTACAAAGCCTCTCGCTTTGTTATAACAATTTGCTTCTAAAAAATATCATTAAAAGTGTTCAAAGATAACAATAAATTTTTAATATCGCCTACATATTTAAGTGACAAGTCAAAGTGTTTGGCAAAATTTTTAGAACAATATAGGCGAACTGTATATATATATATATTTATTAAATTTTATTTTAAATATATATATATATATATATATATATATATATATATATATATATATATATATATATATATATAGTATATATATATATATATATATATATATATATATATATATATATATATATATATATATATATATATATATATATATATATATATATATATGTACCGTGAAAGTCCGAAATGGGTGAATGTGGATATTCAACGGTGAATGTCAAAAATAAAAAATGACAAAAACTAACCAAAACTAACCAAAATTATTAGTTTTAACCGGAACGCACCAAAGTTGTTAGTTTTGGTTAGTTTTCGTTCAGTTTTTTTTTTAATATTTGACATTCACCGGTGAATGTCGACATTCAACCATTTTCGGACTTACACAGTAACATATACATTTTGTACAGCAGACATATAAACTCAAATTTGAACAAAAAAAGCTAAATACTTAGTAAATTACAGCATTAAAAAATATATATGTCAAGGAAGCTACATTGCTATTACAACCGATACAATAACAGGCCTTATTTTTGCTCTAATACCTATTCATTATTTTAAAATATGTTTGTATGTACAACAAATAATATATAGGATGATTAAACTATTGTGGTATATTATATTTTTCTATAATTTTCTTGTTATTTCTTTTTATTTTTAATAACAGTTTGATAAAAAATATATATAATTATCATTATAATAAATAGATTTTGGCTTTAATGCAGACAAACACTTTCTTTTAAAAAGCTGAACAGTCATTTGGTGTCGTTCTACAACAATTTCAAACAGTGTCGTTATTTAAAAAACAAAATTTCAATTCATTAGAGCCATTATCAATGGACATAAAAAAGTCAACCGTAAAACCTTAACAACCTGCAAAAATTGTTTTATATTAAATGAAATAAACAGATTTTATATACTGCATCTACTAACAAGCAATCATCCATAACTACTTACAATAAAAATAAATTTTAAAAAATAATTGTTAAAATACCCATTAGAGTCATGCAAGGTAAAATAAATTGTTTTAAGCCACTTAAAAACAACGTAAAACGTAACATTATTTATAAATAGAATTCTAACAACCGTTGTTGTTTTGAAAAATTATAACCAGAAAAAATTAGTAATGGTTAATTATTAGTAGTAGTATAAATTAAGATGATAATAACAATTTTTAAAATGAATTGGTAAATTGCATGGGTTGAAATCATATTATAATTTTAAACTGCAAACAGAACAGTGTCCTACCAAATGGTACATAGACATGGACATGGACCCTGGCGTACATAGGCCTTAAAAAGTATTATATCTTTTTAAATAAACAGACGCCTAAATAAAAATAATAATGCAAATAAATTATTTAAACTAATACTAAAAGTAAAATTTAAAAACCTAATTGTTTAGACCACTACAAACGCAGTGCTTCATTTAAACAGAGATAAGCAAAACAAAACGTATAATCACATTATTAAAAACACATAGGTATATAATTAATGGAATACAGAATAATAGGTCTTAAAACATAATTGCTACTTCTGACAGGTTTATGTCTTTATTGAACCGATACTGTGCTAAATAAAACATTATCGGGTGCAAGGTTTGTTTATATATTCAAACCAATGACAAGCTATTCTTTCGTTAAGATATTGAAAATTAAGCACAATGGATTTCTTTCTTTAAAAAATCAAATTTAAATAAAAATCTGTAATTATAGGCACAAATGCAAATTACAAAAAAAAAGTGCATATAATAAAGCCATTAAATTTTAAAAAGGTTCAGGTAAGAATCTGAAATAAAAAAGACATTTAATGAAATTATTTTTTTTAAATAAACTCACCGACAAAAAAAACGGAACCTAATTTTTTTTAACAATTTTAATATTTACTTTTATTGAAATGATTTTCGCTTAAATCTTAATAAATTGATCTATTGATCAATTTATTAAGAATCAATCTTATTGTTACTTTAATAACGTTTTTTCCACGTACCTGTTATAGGTCATGTTTTAGTGAATAGGCAGTAGCTCTTTGATCCCTTAATGATTTAAGCAATATAAAACGGCTATGAAAAGCTTACTTAATTATTTTACGCTATAATTTTTATTAACATTGAAAAAATGCAGCGTTTTATTTAAAAATGAATAACTTGTAAAAGAAACGAGATAGCCAGATAATTTAAAAACAAAATGCCTGGAACACCTCCAGCTTTATCGTAAATCATATTTGAACAAGATTGTGGAGCGTGCTTTTTCCACAGGGTGTTTTAAACTTACGACTAAACACATCCTTTTGACTTACACCGGTATATAAACATTTAGGCAACCAAAAATTCATTAAAACAAACTGCAGCGCAATCTTAATGAATTGATCTATCGTCCAGCGCAAAAATCATTGCAATAAAAGCAAAAATAAAAAACTTATGCCATATTAAAATTGTTTAAAAAATTTAGGTGCTGGTTTTTTTTTTGTCGGTGACTTTATATATAATAAAAATTACTGTAGGAGTCTTTTAGGCTTTTTTGTCAGGTAAAATTATTTATCTTATAGAGTCTTTAATTTAAAAATTAGTACAAAACTTCTTAGTCATTAAAATCTTCACCCATATAGAGCTGTTGTATGTACTGGAAAAGCTAAGGAATAACCGAGGAACTGAAAGAAAAACAAAATAAGTTAAAAACAAAAAAGCAAACTAATCTAAAATCATGCAAATTAAATAGCATGACCTAGCCAAAGTTGGTTAATTACAAAATTAACTTTTTATTTAATTAGAATAGAATAATCAATGTGCTAATATCCAAGAAACAAACCATAGTCTTTCAGTATGGCGTAGACTACCATAGCCCATTGTAAATAGATGATTCCGTGTAGCGCAGATATACAAAACAAAATATGTTTTAATATTAATCAAGAAATGAAATAGCAAATACGAAAGTAAACAGAAATATTATGAAATATTTTTTACTTTAAGCATAGTTTAAAAAATAGCCACCACGCTCCAAGGAAAGCAAAAAATAGTCATTTTAGCAACAAGTCACCATAAATGGCAACGTTGCAATAATGACCAATAAATTCCTACTTAATATGGCCGCCAATCAGAAAGCTTTGATTTCGACATTATTTGTTTGACAAGAAAACGTATTTATTTTTAGTAACAACAAAAATAATTGGCGATTGAAATTAGAAAATAAAAAACGGTAACAATAAATACCTAAAACGCCAAAAAAGTCAATAATATGTCAAAGTAAGTAAATGATACTTGGTCTGAGTTTATTGATACTATAAATTATTTTTTGGTTTGTAACTGCTCATTTAAATTTGGTAAGCTTGCAAATAACTCATTTTTATTTTGATAATTTTTTACTTAATATACAGGGGCTTTTTCGGGCGCTAATTACGAATCTAAAGTCAAATTTTGTCGGTCACTTCTAGTTTTTAAGTTATAATACCCTACTCGGACCTGACCTGAAAAACGCACAAACTTTTCTAAAATTTCTCCTTGAAACTTGTCACAGCCAAACTGAATGATTTTATGGTAAAACATGTATTTTTTATTTGGATACATTTATTTTTACGTTTTTTTAATTGATATTTTTAACTAAAAACACCACCAAAAGAAAAATATTTTTTCTTTTAAAAAGTTAACCTATCAAGGGATTTTTAAGACGTGCTACAACTAGGGAAACAATTGAAAAGCGCCCACTTTTTAAATTGTAATTGTGTAAAAATGAAGTTTACATTGACTGCATTTATTTTGTTTGTGTAAAAAAAGGAATGTTGTTAATTACCCATTTATTTATTTATTTATTTCAGTACATTACAAAAAAATAATTTCAAATAGTACAACTCCATTGATAAGTATATACCTCCTCAACAAATCCAAATTTAGGGAAATGCTGTCATAGGCTGTGACCTTGCAATATAACTGCAGGAGTCCTTATGCACCCTTATCATAATGCACCTTTTACAAAAGATTAAAATAATGCCTTTACTTGGATTAAATGCTTTTTATAGAATTTTCCTCGATTCCTCTATTAAAGATATTTTTTTATTTTTTTACGTTTAATTCTGGTAAAACAATTTAAATTTTAAAAATGGCGTCTTTCAGTTTCACCCACATATCTGTCTAAAAATTTCTAGATAATTTGGTAGATTGTTTTTAAATATAAAAATAAAATTTTTGAACTTGTTTTTTTTTTAGTAAATCAATGAGTAAATAATCGGGAAAATGTTTATCTTGTAAAATAAAAGGTGTTTTACCATAAAATCATTTAGTTTGGCTGGTTCAAGAAGGAAGAATTTTAGGAAAGTTTGCGCATTTTTGAGGTTAGCTCCGAGTAGGGTGTTATAACTTAAAAAGTTGAAACTTCCGACAAAATTTGACTTTAGATTCGTGATCAGCGCCCCAAAAAACTCCTGTATACTAAACTTTAATAAAATAGGCCGTGGGCCCGATAAATAAAAAATACCTTTATTTTTTATACATTGTTTATTTCAATATATTTATGGATCAGTGATTTTTTTAAGTAGCCAACGTTAACAGAATCTGTTGAATTAATTTCGTTTCGTTTTTCTCCACCCAATAAGTATAAAGGAAACATCCAATGTTCCTGCTGTGAATAGAGGCTCTCTTCTCGCTTCGTTGAGTTCATGACCTTTTGCATACTGCACTGGCCACCTCACTTTCTGTTCCCTTTGCATTTAAGCTATACGCTAGTGGTTTTAGAAAAAATATATATCACTATATAATTTAATTTTTTTTAAATTAAGTCTGTATTTGGCCGTTAAAGCATGCTTTTTCATTAAATTAATTGCAAATTTTAAACTTGCCAAATGGCCTGCCTAATCATATGGCTTGGCTTATCAGGACAAGATCATTAAGCATTGTCTCAGTTTTTGGCAAACAAAAAAACAGTTCCTGGTATTTTGTTTAAAAAAATTACACAGTTAAAATATATATCGACATACTGAAAATTCAATAAATCTAGGTACTCGTAAATCAATTTATCATTTATAAAGGTTTGGCAAAATAAATATTTTTCTTACGAATGAAAAGAACAATAAAAGGTATTAAATAAAAAGACTCTTAAATTTAATAAATTATTACCATTTTCCATTTTGGACGTTGCTGATAAAAAATCCCCCTTATAATGTTTATATTTTTTAAATTTGTGAAATAAATAGTAACCAGCCGACCCAGTGTAGCTGCAAGCCTCCCCAGAAAAAATGTAATAACCATTAAATAAAAAATGGTATTTTAGTTTCCTAATCCGGGTAAATCTGTTAAAAAACACATCAAATCTAGAAATGATATTGGAAGGTCATAAATCGGGATGAAACCTTTTGCATTCTTTTTAGAGACCGATCAACCACAAAGTGTCTAAAAGAAATGGTGGATCCTACTAAAGAAAGTGTTTTTTACTCCATTTTTCACCCTTTTTAACCCCAAGCATAAAATTATTTAAAAAAAGTTTCTTTTTCCATATTTGATGGTTCATATAGGTTTTTAGGCCACTGAATTCGAATATGATATTAGAAATTACATTTGAGTGCTTGGAAGGGCTGAATTCACTCTTTTTAACCTCCTACACTACTAAAACATACCATTTCGCTAAAAAAAAGTTTTTCCATTTTTAATGGTACGACTACATATTGTTTTTTTGAGCCACTGAATTCGAATACGATATTAAAAATAGTATTTAAGGGATAAGAAGGGGGAATTCACTCTTTTTTAACCCCCTACACCCCTAAAGCATCCAATTAGCTAAAAAAAGGTTTTTTTTCCATTTTTAATGGTACATTTAGGTTTTTTGGGGCACTGAATTTAACTATGATGTCAGAAATTATAATAAGAGGGTTAACTACCCCTATTTTCATCACTCTTACCTCCTACATTTATTTATTGGATCTATTTTGGAGAAATGTATGTTTTTGGGCTGTAGGGGGTAAAGAAAGGATGAATGTAATTTTTAATATCATATTCAAATTCAGTGGCCCAAAAAAACCTATAAAAAAAACTTTTTGTTTTAATAATTTTATGCATGGGGGATAAAAAGGGTGAAAAAATGGGTTAGGAAAACCCCCTTTCGTGGGTTTCACTATTTCTTTCCGACACTTTGTAGTTGATATGTTTCTAAAGAGAATGTAAAAGGTTTCATCTCGATTCATGACCTTCCAATATCATTTAACGGTGAATTACAAATTTACCCGGACTACTCCCATTGTGGAACTTTAACCACACAACAAATTTAGGAAATTAAAAAAGAATAAACACTGCAAAATAACTAATTTTAAAACCACGTTTGGTTGTTTACTCTTATTTATTATTTTTATTTCATTTTGCTCTATAAATAGGGTTATTCGTATTTCTTCTTTTATTTGTATCTTATTTTTATTTTTTATAAATCCACCTTAATTTAAAAAAAATATATATAAATTTTGTTCTTGCAGATAATGTTTTAATTAAAAATTTATAAACTGTAATTTAAGTTTAATCATAATATTTCCACAATTTTACCAACGGTTTATTAAAGTAAGTTAAATAGTATAACAGAAAAAGTTAAAAACTGTTTTCTTAAAAAATCAATATACATACCTTTTAAACCGAGTTAAAAACGAAGAGAAGAAATATTTTATTTTATTTTTAGAAATTAAGAGGCGGAATTTATCAAAAGAATTGCACAAAAACATTCGTTATTGCTATGGATTGCGGCCAGTGTGTAGTAAATTACAAGGAAGTTTAAAGGTGTATGGAAGCCCAATACTGTAGAACAAAATTGTCCAGGCGTGCAGGGCAGCGGGAATAGGGGGGTTGGCCCTGCGGAATTTGCGCAATGAATAGTAGGTCAGGGCCGGATTTCCATAATTCTTTGTTACTATCTATAAAATTGACATCATCAAATGTCAAATTCCAACATTCACTGTTTTTTTTTTTTATTTTTTGCACAAAATTGTTGGTTATTAAAGGATACTTCTATAGAATATTTAAAATTATTGTGTAATATTAGATTTTATATCATCTGATATAATATGGAAAGAATAGGTTTTTACTGCTTTCTATTTAAATGGTCGATATTTTTGAAAGTTTTGTATTTTTACCAAAAATCTTTGTAAATAAATAAAAACACGATTTTTTAAAATAAATTTCAAACATTGTATGATAGTATTATGTACTTATACCAATTTTGTGATAAAAGAAGGGCAAGATAGTGTAAATGAGTTTAATCTAATCCTAAGATTCTGGTTGTACATTAAAAAGTGAAAATTTTCATAATTGCTTTTTAGGCATATACTTTTCACTAATAACAAATATTTATGAGACAGAATAACAGTGGTTAAAAATGTTTAGTAACCTTTGGTACCTGAGTATCCATTGTAACAGTATCCGTTAAATATTATGTGTGTACAGTATGTCGAGCTTAAAAAGTTGAAAATGCAAGATTAACAAACTAAAAATCTAATTTATTTTTAAACAAATGGTATTGTCTCGAAAGTTGCCTCCTCTCCGATTTTGATCAAATTTGGTATAAGGGTTTTTGGGGCGCTGATTACAAATCTAAAAAATATCTTTTCGGCAACGTTTCGTTTCCGAAGCTTCATCATCAAAGTTGAAAATTAAACTAACCGGATTTTCACTATATTCTCTTTCTTTTTGTACACAATTCTTGATTTTTACATAGTGGCACACGATATTTTAAAAACACCTTTTAAAACCTTGTATTTTTATTTATTTTACATCTTTTTTCCATTAAATTGCGAACTTTTAAGTTCAAAGGCAAAAAGCCATATTTGCTTAAAAAATAAAAGTGTAAAAAAGGTGTAAAATAAACATAAAAAAAGTTTTAAAAGGTGTTTGTGAAATATTGTGTGCCAATTTAGTGTAAAAATCAAGAATTTTGTGCAAAAAGAGGAGGAATAGTGTAAATAAGGTTAGTTTGTTTTTCAATTTTATGATAATATCTGAAAACGAAATATTGCCGAATATTTTTTTCATGTTTGTAATCAGCGCCCAAAAACCTACCAAAATTGTACTTCCTTTCATTCAATTAGAGGGATCTGTATATATTTAAATTTGCCTGGTCTGCCCAGTAATCAATAATTTTGATCCTTTAAAAGGTGTATAAATTATTAAACGAAATAAAATACCTAAATTAAACCTTTTTTTCTTTTAATAATCCACGAAATACACAAACATTGGGGAAATCATCTAAAAGATAGTTAAGATTGCCTTACTTTTTCATAATATTTCCTATGAAATTTTCATTTTCTATTATTCATAATTGATATATTATTATTTATTCGGTTACCTAACGTTACGTCTTATAAAAAGCACCTAATTTAAATATAAAAAATACTTACCTAAAGTTAAAAAGACGGGTATGTTACCCTTGAATTTGCAAGACAAAACCATACAACCTCTAGTCTTTTTGTTACGATATTATAAGTAACAAACAATAAACACAAAATTATAGTCACAATTTAATAAACACCAATCACTAAAATAAGGTTTTGATTAATCCAAAAAACGATATTCCGGCTCTCATAAAATTACAATGTGTTGGCTAACTTCACACTGATTTATCAGTGTATAAGTAAGCAACATTAAATTATTTCGTGGAATTTTGTTATTGCGCAGAATCGGCAGGGCCAACTCTGACAGTTATTTTCATACTGGGCAGGACATTTTTTGATCGAATGGGCCATAGCATTG
Organism: Listronotus oregonensis; assembly: GCA_019359885.1. Classification (NCBI taxonomy): domain Eukaryota; kingdom Metazoa; phylum Arthropoda; class Insecta; order Coleoptera; family Curculionidae; genus Listronotus; species Listronotus oregonensis. The sequence continues at coordinate 24,110 of JAHBCN010001185.1, forward strand.
GGCTTCCATACACCTTTAAACTTCCTTGAGTAAATTATCATTCTATGAAAAAATACCCTTCCTTAACTTATTTATAGAAAATCTCAATTTTAGTAATAACCTGTTTTTGGTTGCGTGCAGTGCTAAAGAGCTCAGTGAAACTATAAGTTTAGGCACAGATTTAACTATAGTTAAAGTAATAAAGTTGTTAGTTTTGAATTTTGATGTTAGTGAAAAACGGAGTTAATAATAATTAGTAAGATTCTCGGTAAGATTACACCTAAAAAGCACAAGAAGTTCCAAAAAATTTAGGTATATTTAACACATTTAGTACCTATTAAATGTGTTGCTCAATTTTATTCTTTTAGTACACTCATTAATATAAATAATAAAACAAAGGGTAAAGATAGTTAATTTTATGAGTCGATTTTTGATTCGTCCTACTCTTTTAAGGTAAGTAATAAAAATATGAATTATGAAACTTATGCCTTAAAAAATAACCAAGCAACATCTGAAGCTTTTCATACAGGGTGTCCGGGAAAATGTGGAAAATCTCCCTGATATGAAAAAACACATGAAAAGAATACTACAAATTCAAATAAACTTTTTTCGTATAGGCCTCCTCTTTGAAGATATTGGCTACCAAAGAGCTCCAATGGAATCAAGTTTTTTAGGCATAATTGTTCGACCACCAAGTATAGGTCGTCGGTCGGGTCTGAAGCTACGGGGTATACGTAAGGGGAAAGCGGAAACGCCTTCAGGAATGCGAAACCATAGGCGTGCTATAAATATCTTAAATCTTAAAATATCAGATTTTTTAGTAGTAATAAGCAATTAAAACACCGTTATGGAAGAACACTGCAATAAAATATTTATTTCTGAAAAAACTCCCAAATTCACAACAATGCACAACAATAACAACAAAAAAATAACAGTCATCAAGTTTCTTTTACACGTCATCGACCTTACTATGACATAGGAGTCGGCTTGTGACACAATTTTGACGTCACCAGAAGGCGGTTCGTTCTATTCCAGCGCTTGCCTGGTGTTGTGAAAACAGACTTTCTGTGATGTCACAACCCAGCAGAGAATTTTAGCATCGATTACATAGATATGATTACCCTGTTTAAAAATATTTATACAGGGTGCCACGAATTCGAGTGCATGCATGGGGATCTCAGAAACCGTAAGAGATAGAGTCGGTTAAATTATGGCAAAGTTGCGCCTTTAGGTGCCTAGCAACATGCCTATTAGAAAGTTGTAAAATTCCGAGTACTTCCGGAGATATCTGGAAAAAACCGAAATTTGCCTATTTCGTTTTTATTTTTTTCTGACGTTTCTTAAAGAGATATGGAAAAACAAAAAACACTTTCTTATGGCCACTTTTTAAGCTCTACAAAACAGTGTTAAGAGATTTTTCGTACAACGTTTAGTTTTAGCTAAACCATCATCAACTTTATTTTTTTAAATACGGTGCTCAATTGTTTATTGCATTTTTTTGAAGCAGTTATTATTCCAATTACAATGATGTATAACACTTAATACTTTTTCTGTTAAATAAACATATTTTCCATAAGAGGTAATGAGTTAGACAAGGAACGCATATCATTTCTTATAGGGGCGTTCCATTTTTGTTAATAAATATTAAGTGTTATACATTTTTGTAATTGGGATAATAAGGGGTTCAAAAAAATTAAATTAAAAACCCAGGTCCGTATTTAAAAAAATAAAGTTGATGATGGTTTAACAAAAACGAAACATCGTACGGAAAATCTCTTAACCTGTTTTGTAATTAAAATGGCCATGAAAAGTGTCTTTGTTCTTCCATATCTCTTTAAATAACGTAAGGAAAAATTAAAAACGAAATTAGCAAATTTCGGTTTTTTCGGATATCTCCGAGTACAACTTTCTAATAGGCATGTTGTTAGGCACCTAAATGCACCTTTGCCATAATTTAACCGACCTTGTATCTCTTAGGGTTTTCGAGATCCCCATACACTCGAATCTGTGGCACCCTGTATAGTTCTTGCATATACTTATATCTCCAATGTAATATATTAGGTTTTTAACCAACATTTTTTTATTTTGGCATTTGCAAAAAATAAAACCCATTGGCTTAAATGTTTCGAAATGCGTCTTTTTTGTATGAAAATCCATGACTTGGAGTATTGGCCTTAAGAGTTTCTTTAACGTGAGAACCTTTAAAAATGTGATTAATTTTTGTTAAGTAATCATTTTAAATAAAATTAAAATGGTGGTCTTTATTCTATATTATCAGTACATTATTAGAACAAAAATGCCTAATTTTAATAAGTACATAATGATAGTGTAGTTTATTTACAAACTAACTTTGTAGAGATTTCACTCAACGAAATCTTGTGACCAGTTTCGAAATATATCAGATCTCATCAGACAAGCTAGTCGACGATGAATATCTATAAAAATCCTAGTATTAGTAAACAAGTCAGTGACACCGTAGGCTAAGAGGAGTATGCTTTCCCCTTGGGTCAGCAGATGGCGTAAACATCTGGTACCCGTTCATATGTTTTAAGTACATAATTATATTTACATACCTGTTTTAACCCTATATAAAACTTGTTAATAGTGCGTAGGGTTGCCATCTCTAAAATTTGGCAACTAGGACAAGACGCGTGAAAACCCAGGAGTTTAGAGCCCAGAAACCGAACATGTCAACAGGTTTTTTTTTAACATAGTCAGTGTAACAAAAAAAAGTTGAAAATGTCATAAATCACTTTTTTACTTATTCTCAGACCTTAAAATTAAATTTAGTCATCTAACAAAACAGAATCTTATTACAGATTTTATTCTTAAATTAAAACACAAATTATTGATATACCCTGTTATAAAAACAAAACCTTATTAAAATATTAAACCTAACAAAATAAAATTAAATTTGAACGCGGCGTGCGGGCGCAGTGCGTGTTTGCGGGCGGCCCAAGACTTAAAATTTTTAACCCGGACTACAAATGAGGCCCCGGTCGGCCCACCTCGGATGCCCTCTAAATTAGGACAAATCCGGAAACCCGGACGGATGGCGACCCTAAAAGTACGTCCTATAATGCCAAAATCAAAGTCGTCAATTCAATCAACAATCGGCCAAGGTTTTCTAATCTGCGACACTGGTTATAACAAGTCCTCGGGGGCGTGTCAAAATTCAACATATGATTATACTTTTCGCTCTTCCGGATGTCAGTTAAAAAGAGATGCAAGAGCAATATTCATTAGAAGGGAGAAGTTCTTTTTTACCTGTTGCCATATTTTTAGTTTAAATAATATTATCATTTAACCGATGCCAAAATTAAATAGATATAATTAATAATATATTAATTAAATAACAATATATTAACTTAAAATTATTTTAAATAATATTATTTTAAATCTTAAACAAGTTTTATTAAAATAAGGAGTTACAGCAGCTACAGGTAATAATTTATATTAAACCGATGAAATTTAATAAATGAATTTGACAACCTTCATTATATTTTGTCTGCATTCCTAAAATATTTTCCGTAGCTTTAGAACCAGCAGACAAGCTATATATTCCAGACTTATTTTAATAAGATGTAATATCAAGAAAGATTTTTTATATTATTATCTAACTGGACACCTAAAGAATGTTCATTAAATAATTTCTATAATATCCAGGTTCGCCATATTTTAAAAAATACTACAATCTTGTTGTTGTTGCGGTGCCATACTCCATTTTAGAGTGTAGGCGCCCTCTCGCACATATCTGTGTTGCGTACCAACAAGACACAGATATGGGGACCACCGGCCTAAGCGGCCCGGAGACGGTCAATAATATTGTCAATAAAATTGATGATTGCACTTGCAATTGCGATTAATGGACGTTCAATGAACACGTCAATACTTCCTTAATTGCTCAGTGAATTTGTTGCAGTCGCAAGGAGTGGAGTCGTTTATTGAATATTCGTGGACTAGTATGGTGTCAAGTACAAATTTGGGCTTTTTGGCATTAACTCTGGCTGTCTGCAGAAAAAAAATAGTCAAGACGAAAGAGAAGAGGAGGAGACGCTGGTCCAAAGAGTGGTATAAACTGAGAAGCCGCTTTACCCATGAACACTTACTGCAAATTCTGCGAACTACTGAACCAGATGATTACAAGAATTTTCTCCGAATGGATGAAAACAGTTTTGATAAATTATTAGCCTTAATTCGGCCAGACATCAAAAAACGCAATATTTTTTTTATTTTTGTTCATATAATCGTTCGATTTTACTCTCCATAACACTGGCTGGTCGCGATACAGCGCGATTAACATCAAAACAAAATCCTTCTCCCCGATGTTTTCGCTTTCCACGGAGCTCGACGACGTATCCATCATCGCAGCCGCTAAGCAACTGCCCGAACGATTGTCAATTGCTCGAGTACACGATCAATTGGGATGCGTCAATCGGTCCCGTCAATGTGCTTCAATCAAATTTCCTATCAATCTCGGTCAATCGCCGTCAATCGATTGACAATGTCATCAATCGCTTCCGACACGATCAATTAGACGCATCAATGAGTACCCTTGTCAATTTTATTGACAATATTATTGACCGTCTCCGGGCCGCTTTAACATGCCTTCCGAAGCACATGTGAGGGGGTATACTAGGCAGAAAAACTACACAGTGGTTTGCCATTGCCTTCTGTGAGGTGACAATCTATGAAAAAGTCCAATGGACAGTGCGGGGATCGAACCCGGGTCTTCACAGCTAAGAGATTGGTACGCTGCCACTACACCAACTCGCCACCAATTAAAAATGGTACTATAGCTTTAGATTTCCGCTGAAGATAACTATAGAAAATTTGGTTCTACATTCTATTACAAAACTAAACAGCCTAAAAAATTCGCGTATCTATTTGGTTATGTTACTGTCAAACTAAATTTTATTTTTGTTTTGCATAGTACAAATTTAAACGAAGGCTGAAGATTAATTTTTCCATAAATAAAGATAAACAGATTAGTTTTTTATAAAGAAAAACAACGATAAGCTTTAATTAAACAAATACTTGCTAACGGTCATCAAGGTTCCCCAGGATTAAGTTCAAATATTCAAGATAACTTTGCAAATGCTGTTAAAATAGATTATAAAAGTACTTTGCAGTAATAGAATAAAATTTGTTGTCTTATGTGTCAATATCTCAAAAGATGAAGCAGAATTATTATGCTTTATTTATTTTCTTAATACAGTTCATAGCAAATGCGAAGGATTACACAACTTCCCACTGAAAGAATTACTGCCAGCTTTGAATTAGATTTAAAAAAACATTCGGGGGCAAGACTATAACTATGGGTCAAATGTAAGAGGCAAAAACTTAGACCTTTAAAGATTTTTAAACCATAATCTTTCCATAACGCCTATCCTAAATTTGATAGTAAACGATGCGGCGAAAAACAGTGAAGGAATTTTATGTTTCTTTAATGTAGTCCGGAAAATGTATGTATTTTTCTATGGATGGAATATCCTTAAAACAACAGATTTGACAGAGAACTCACCTCCGCAACCACTAAGTAAGGCAAGGTGGGAAGCCCGAATACCTAACTGCTGTAGGCCAATCAATAGAGATTTTTTCGCACACTTAAATTTAGCCGGATACAACCTATGCCACCTTTTAAAACTTGGGAAATAGATGAAAACTCCGGGTTTGTCCCCAACGAATTTATTTACAGTAATTGTGTAAACAATAAAAACTGTAAAAAAAAGTAATTTTTTAGTTTTTTGCGTATAACTCAAAAAATATAAGAGATATTGCGATGGTGTCAATGGGACTTTTTTAGAGAACCAAAAAATTCTCAAAATGGTTTTTTATAGAACTGTCTCCGAGCATTTTCCGCCGAGAAATTTCGGAAAAACTCCAAAAATGTGTAGTGGGGAGCAAGCCAGTGGAGGAGAAATGTATGTTAGTCCAAGTAAATCTGTAATTTATCGTTAAATGATATTGGAAGGTCATGAATCAACAAAATGCAACGAAATTTAGAGGGGGCTTTTTAGGTGCTATATAGGTGCGCAATTGATAAATTAGGTGCACGAAAAACTGAACTAAAGATACCGGAAAAAACTGTGGGTCAACTAGGTTTCGAGAATTTAGCAGACCTATAAGCAAAGAATTTCTTTTTTAATAATTAAAATAGATATGAATTAAGTGCTACTTAATTCAGTGCTTTTAGGAACTTAATAGAATTTTCAAATGTTTCTCTAAATTAGGTAATTAAAAAATTATATTTCTTCGAGATTTTAACCGGTACAACCTCGATTAAGGCAAATTTGCAATGATTTGTTCCTGGTTAAGATAGTTATGAGATTATTATATTGTCATATTTTGTTGGGTCCGATACACATAAAACGACCGTCTTTATTTAAGACTTTTTTTGATGTAAGGATAACTGAGACAAATTCATAAGCCCTTAGTTTTGGTCGGTCATGGTTAGTTCTGGTTAGTTAAAGCGGCTTTTTATTTGGTTAGTTAACTTACGCGACTTTATATGTTTCTTTTTTTAACACATTTTCAAAATTTTTACATTTTTCCTCACCTGTGTACTTTTATTTCCTCCACACAATGCATATTCTGTTGTTTTTCCCCAAATACAAATCTTAAATAAAGACGGTCGTAATGTGTATTAAACCCAACAAAATATGACAATATAATAATCTCATAACTATCGTGACCAGTATCGACAGGAAAAAAAAATTGTCAAAATGAAAAATCCTTGCGCATTTGCCATAATCGAGGTTGTACCGGTTGAAATCTCGAAGAAATATAATTTTTTAATTAATTTAGAAAAATATTTGATTCATATCTATGTTAATCATTAAAAAAGAAATTCTTTGATTATGGGTTTGCTAAATTTTCGAAACCTGTCAGACCCACAGTTTTTTTTTTAGTATTTGCGCACCTAAAAAGCCCATAATTTTGATCTACATTTCGTCGCATTTTTTGAGTTGTTCTAGCCAATTTATATACGTAAAAAATCTTACATTCGCAATGTATAATTTTTTTATGGTTTTTCAAATTTCTAATAGCATGCAGTATTAAAATAAATGTTAGGTAACTGTAAACAACTTAAATCAACACTAAGTAGCAATATAAGAAGTTTGAAAGAAAATAGGTCAAATTAAAGGGACGTGGGCGGTTGACAGCCTTAAAACGGCCCTGCAAATAAGGGTTTAAGCTTATGTTTAAGTACGTAATTGATATATTATAGTAGTTTATTGTCTGGTAAACTTGTTTTTAAACCATAAATTTATTTAAAATCAGTTCTAGGGTTTCAACTTTGCACTTTCTGTTAGTAAATACGAAAATTAGGTCGGCTACACTTAAAGACAGATAATAAAACGGTAATTGTCTCGAAAGTTGCCTCCTCTCCGATTTTGACCAAATTTGGTATACGGGGGTTTTTTGGGGCGCTGATTACGAATCTGCAAAAATTTTTTTTCGGCAATGTTTCGTTTACGAGATATTCATCATCAAAGTTAAAAATCAAACTAACCTAATTTTCACTATATTCCCCCTTCTTTTTGTACAGAATTCTTGATTGTTACACTAAAGTGGCACACAATATTTTATAAACACCTTTTAAAACCTTGTATTTTTACTTATTTTACACCTTTTTTCCATTAAATTGCGAACTTTCAAGTTCAAAGGCAGCAACCACATTTATTTACAAAAAGGCTAGTGTATACATGGTTGCCTACACGTTGCGGCGTGTGAAAGTGGAGGTTTGCAATTAAATGGGAAAAAATATAAAATTAATATAAAAATAAGTTTTTAAAAGGTGTTTGTGAAATATTGTGTACCAATTTGGTGTAAAAATCAAGAATTCTGTGCAAAAAGAAGGAGAAATAGTGTAAATAAGGTTAGTTTGGTTTTCAACTTTGATGATGAATATCTCGAAAACGAAACGTTGCCGAAAAATTTTTTTGCAGATTCGTAATCAGCGCCCCAAAAAACCCCCGTATACCAAATTTGGTCAAAATCGGAGAGGAGGCAACTTTCGAGACAATTACCAATAAAACTTTTTGGTCCAAAATTACTTTATTTTTCCATTCTAGGCACTTTTTTGTCTGTATTTTGTTGTGCTCGATATTGTTTATGATTGTAATACCCCCCTCCCACAATTTGTCGGCGCCTGTTACCTGCTATGTTGCCACCAGTAAAACATAAATATTTATTTTATAAAAGTTTTTAATTCTACTACGAAAGATGCTTATCAAAAATGTCACTGATAAGGGGTTCGGTAGTCCTGTCCTGGCTACGTCAGACATGTTTTAATTAAAACCGTGACATTTTTTTTAAAGCTGACAAACATTAAACTTACCAGCTGCAAAACTGTGTTAACCACTTCCTTGTTGGACACTTGTCCCACTTCAATAAGTCCAATTAACACCGCGAATTTAAGATTATCGTTCATAGCCATTCTCACCACCTCTTCAGGGTGCTTAATGTCACTAAGAGGTGGCTTAGTTAAGTCCGCCATTGCAAAAAGGTGATTAATACACGAATTCTTAGAAATAAATCACTAAGGAACAATACTTTTACACGAAACACCAAAAATTCTTCGGTAAACGAACAGAGCGCGATACACATTCTGCCATGTTGGGTTGGAAAATGACAGAACCGGTGAGAACACTGATTTTCTGATAGGGTTTTTTCATTCCAGCGCAACGAAGGGATGCACTGTTTACATTTATTTGACGTTAAACAGCTGATCCCAGTAGGACGTTGTCTAATTTCTTAAAATATCTGTTCTTAAATCCTTAATATTAAAATATTAAGGTAAATTTATATGGAGTTTTTTTATATGGTTTTTAACGAGACAATACGTTTGGATAAATAAAAATAATCAGTTTTTGGTAATTGTCTCGAAAGTTGTCTCCTCTCCGATTTTGACCAAATTTGGTTTACGGGGGTTTTTTGGGGCGCTGATTACAAATCTGAAAACATATTTGGTAATTTTTTACTTACCGGGCCCACGGCCGATTTTATTGAAATTTTGTATACTGGGGTTTTTTGAGGCACTGATCACGAATCTGAAGTCAAAATTTGTCGGACACTTTGAGTTTTTGAGTTATAACGCCCCACTCGGACCTAACATTAAAACTGTACAAACTTTTCTAAAATTCCTCCTTCTTAAAACTGATTACAGCCAAAATGGAAGATTTTATGGAAATATACTTATTATTTTATAAGATAAATTTAATTTCACCTTCATTTAACAAATATTTTTAATAAAAAATAGAACAACAAAAATATTATTTTTACTCTTAAAAATGTCAACAAAATTGTCTAGTGATTTAGACAGTTCTATGTTAGTACGCCATGGACCCGCGAAACAATTGAATGGCTTACTTTTCAAATTTAAATGGCGAAAAATAAAAAGTAGGCCATTCAACTGTTTCGCGGTCTATGGCGTACCAACAAAAAAACTGTTTTAAAATCACTAGACAATTTTGTTGACATTTTTTAAAATAAAAATAATATTTTTGTTGTGTATTTTTTATTAAAAATATTTGTTAACTGAAGGTAAAATCAAATTTATTTTATAAAATAATAAAATTTTTTTCCAAAAATCTTCAATTTTGTCTGTAATCATTTTAAAGGAGGAATTTTGGAAAGTTTGTACAATTTTGAGGTTAGGTTCGAGGGGGGAATTTTTAAATAAATAAAATTCCGACAAAATTTGACTTCGGATTTAAGCGCCCCAAAAAAAACCCCCGGGATACAAAATTTTAATAAAATCGGCCGTGGGCCCGGAATAAAAATTACCACATATTTTTTAGACAACGTTTCGAGACATTCATCATCAAAGTTGACAATTAAACTAACCTCATTTTCACTATATTTACTATATATTCTTATATGACCATATAAAAACTGCCTTTTCACGATAAAAGTATATTTATTAGCCTGTTATTTGAAACGTCTGGTTTTCAGAAAGGCAGGTAGCTAACTGGACAACTCCCCATTTTCTGAGGTTTGAGGGTTGTCTAAATGTGTAGTCATCTCTTGAGTAAATTCGCTTTGAAAAAATTTTATTTGGGGTGCATTTTTTGTTCGGAATATTCCAATTCAAATAAATTCTGTTTTGTGTCAATTTCGGTTTGGATAAATTACCTATTATTCGCACATATTTGGGTTTGGATAAATTTCTTTCTAAATGTTTTTCGTTTTTAATAAATTTTACAAAATCCTGTCATAATGGATGTATTTTACTGCAGATACAGAACTTTTAGACATATTTCCAATTTATTTGTTTTATTTATCTTTAAACTTACTTTCAATTCTTTTTATTGTGCTGATTAAGAAAATCTGACAACAGCGCCTCGCTTCCATTTCTAAAAACGATTTACGTTAAGTACAGCTCACGTGTGAGTGCTTATTTAAAAAAGGAAACTTTTGTTTTTTATTATTTGTTTTGTTTAATGGAAACTTCTCCTAAAGTCAGGTATGTTAAGAATATAACTTATTTTAAGATAGGTCAGGTAGGTTTTATTAATGTGTCATAACCTACTTTCTGATTTTTAGGGATATAAACAAAAAAAGGAATGATTACCTAGAATGGTCGGAATATTTTATGGCTACGGCTTTTTTAGCTGCTAAAAGAAGTAAAGATCCTTGTTCTCAAGTAGGAGCCTGTATAGTAAACGAAAACAACGTAATTGTTGGTATTGGATACAATGGCATGCCTTTGGGATGTAATGATGATGAGTTTCCATGGGGCAAAGAATCTAGAAATGAAATGGAAAATAAATATTTATACGGTGAGAAAATATTCATTAGTAAAAAAGATCTAGTTAAAATTCAAACCAAACAAACTTTTAGAAAGTATGTTTGTGTTATGAGTATAGTTGGTTGCATACACAGCTAATTATATTGATTTTCTAACAGGGCCAGACTCAACGTAATTTTTCATTATTAAGTAAATACACCATTTTTTATATTCAAGGAGTGGCCCAAAGCTATTTAATTAATTACAAATTTATGCCTCTAACAAAAAAGTTATTATAGTTCCATGAATTTCCAATTATGTTAGGGTTTTTAATTGTCTTTTTACAAAGTGAGCTTTTATTTTGGGGTATTTAGTACTTTTGAATCGGTTACTACCTTCGAGTATATAGAAGCTGCCATGCCGCTTGCCCGTGCGAACAAGCGTGCTAGGGAGAAAGAAGAATAGGTAATTTTTATCTTTCCCCCCCCTTGCTCTAAGGTTTAATTATCGGTTTTGGGAGGGTTATATAACTCCTTTCTGGTGGTTTAAATCGTCCCGCCCTTTTCCGTTGGGCAATTCGAACAGCGAAAAAAAAAAAAGGAAAATTAACCCCTTTTTTTTTCCCCTCGGTCTTTGGCAGGAAGGGTAAAAACCCCTTAACAAATTGTTTAAATTTTTTACAAAAATTTGTTTCGCATGAATATGGTTATTTTGGGACTGAAAGTATATAAGTCTTCCATTTAGGAACCTATTAAGAGGATTATTGAAAATTCTTTTTTAGTATATTTTATCATTGTTAAATACAATTTTAAGTAATAATGCAGAAAGTGGCCTCAACGCCGATTTTAACGAAATTTGGTAGAAGGGGGTTTTTTAGGGCGTTGATCACAAATCTGAAAACCTTTTTTGGCGAAATCGTTTCATTTTTGGGATATTCATCATCATACTTGAAACTCAAACCAACCTCATTTACACTATTCCTCCTTCTTTTTGTACAGAATTCTTGATTTTTACACTAACTTGGAACACAGTAGTTTATAAACACCTTTTAAAAACTTGTTTTTATATTTATTTTATACTTATTTTTCATTTAATTGTAAACATTCACTTTCGAACGCCGCAACCATGTATACAATAGGAAATTTTTAAGCAAAAATGCGTAAAATATACATAAAAAAAGTTTTTAAAAGGTGCTTATAAAATATTGTGTGCCACTTTAGTGTAAAAATTAAGAATTTTGTACAGAAAGAAGGAGGAATATAGTATAAATGAGGTTAGTTTGATTTTCAAGTTTCATGATGGATATCTCAAAAACGAAACTTTTCCGCCAAAAAAAGGTTTTTAGATTTGTGATCAGCGCCCAAAAAAAAACGTATACCAAATTTTGTTAAAATCGGCGTTGCGGCCACTTTCTGCATAATTACCCAATTTTAGTTTTAGCCCAATGAAGATGACGTTTATATGAAGAAAAACGTGCAAAAAGTGTGTCGAATGCAAGGCCAATAACAACTTGTAGTCCTTGCTTATTAGCCGATTCGACGATTCTGCTGCCACCCAGCTTTCCCTTTGCGTGAATAAAACGTAATAATTTTATTATCTTCGTTTTCGGCCAAATCTTTCGAAGGTGCCATTTTGATTGAATGTGGCCAAAGCAGAAGCCAAACTTCTAGTCGGCCACAAGTTACAACAAGGGTCACAACTTGCTTTTTTATTTTTTAGTGTGTCATGCCGAACTTAACGCCATTCTAAATAAGAATTCAGTAGATGTAAAGAATTGTTCGGTATATGTTGGGCTGTTTCCCTGTAATGAGTGTGCCAAAGTAATTATACAGTCTAGGGTTAAAGAAGTTGTCTATATGTCTGATAAGCATGCCACAAAAAAGTCCACAGTAGCTTCAAAACGAATGCTTGATGCTGCTGGAGTCAAGTATAGGTATTATTTAAATAAAACTTTAATATTATATACTTAGTAAATACAAACTATATTTTTATTTTTAACTTACTTAAATTAAAATAAATATTATCAAGAAAAAAAATATAATAGAATAATTATGGCATACATGATTTATAGGTAAAAATGCATAGTGTTTCTATTAAAATAGATTGGCGTTTTGAAGACCCTTTTATAAATTTCAGAAATTCGTAAAGATGTTTTTAGTAATGATCTCTGTAATATACGTTCATTTATTTTATTAGGTATATCATTTGGAATAGTAAATACTGTAGTGTATGTAAATGAATAAGTTAAGTAATATTTTATTGTTTTTTTTACTTTGGTGTATTTTTAAGTTTTAAAAAATAAAGATTTATTTTTAATTAAATACATAAATTTAATATTTTTATACTTTTAACAATAAGTAGTTTTTTAAATATTATTAAAAAAGACAATATTTTGCAAAAAATATTTTATTTTAAATTTGCTTTATTTACCAAACATCATTTGTTATACAGTGTACATGTGACTAAAACACTTAGCTTGTAAGACCAAATCTAGAGAAAAAAATTTAAGTATATCCTCTAAATGTACATTATCTATGATTTAAAATAATAATAATAATAAAATTGTTTCAGGTCTCTTTTACTTATTTTCGTTTTTAGGCAATTTATCCCAAAGAATAGAAAAATTGTAATTGATTTTGATGAGATTAACTGGAATGACCAAAATCAGCTACCCTCAAGTCCTATGGTTGGAAGTCTGACAAGAAAACTAGAAAAAGTTTCTTTGAATACTGAAAATAAAACTAATGAAGAAAATTGCTCCGAAAATGTAATTAATAATGGAGAGTGAGAGTAATTATTATAATACTTGAATTTTAGAATTTTAATATTATTTAAATCTTTTATTTTTGTTAACTTACTTAATACTGATTTAGATCTTATAGAGAAACAAATGGTACTTCCCAACAATTCTGCCAGTTTATATAGTTTATTATTTTTATCTTACTTAAATTGTATTTTGTACAATTAGCATAGAAAGTGCTGATGGCAGTAATATTTTTAGATATATTTTTAAGTGAGATGCCTTATAGGTCTCAGTTGTGATAAAAGAATAAACTGACAATAATATATATTTTTTAAGATCATGGATTTTTTTTCCCAATATTTATGTCTTAGGAAAAATTTGTTACGGATTAGTAAATTTAATTAAAGCTTAGTTTTTGGATTGCTCAATATATATATATATATATATATATATATATATATATATATATATATATATATATATATATATATATATATATATATATATATATATATATATATATATATATATATATATATATATATATATATATATATATATATATATATATATATATATATATATATATATATATATATATATATATATATATATATATATATATATATATATATATATATATATATATATATATATATATATATATATATATATATATATATATATATATATATATATATATATATATATATATATATATATATATATATATATATATATATATAATATATATATATATATATATATATATATTATATATATATATATATAAATATATATATATATATATATATATATATATATATATATATATATATATATATATAAAATATATATATATATATATATATATATATATATATATATATATATATATATATATATATATATATATACAATAACCGGAAACATGCATTTTCGAAAATCGGCCATATTTTTTTTATAAGTGGAAATTTTTCAAATCTGTAAAAACTTCTTCAAAGCAACTTTTTTTGTAGAATATGACCGAGTAGTCAATTTTTATTTTCTACGTTTCGGGTTTTTATAATCATCATCAACTTCATTTTTTTATATGGACGCCATATTGGATTTTTACGCAGCCAAATAGTGCTTTTTATTCTGATTTTAACAATGTATAACATGTTATAATTTAAAAGTTCATAACCTCATTTATTTCAAAAAACAAATATTTTCTCAGTTGGCCTTGATTCCGGCGAACGTCATTTTTTTTTGTAAACAATAAAATATTAGTAATTGGCAAAATAGATAAGCTGAACAGATATTTTACAGATATGGGTGTCGCGAACATAGCTATAACGTTAATACCGTGTTACAACAAAACTACACGTAACAAGTTAATTGAAACAAGTGAAAACAAAAACAATGAAAAGTGGCTAAACTAATATTCCTACTTAAATGAAGATGTAAAATAACGAACTAAAATTCAAAATGCTGTCTATATTTCTCAACATATTAACGATATTTTTTAAAAAAGTCCTAACTACCCCATAAATGGTTGACTTAGGTATGTGGAATTCTCTATCACCATCCCTGGCTGAGGATGTTGGATTTTCTTAAAAATGTTGGTTAACTGCAGCATCTCATTGTCGATTTTCTTCAACGTACTTCTTAGGTCGTGGTTTTTTAAAACTTCCGAATTTAAGCAAATTTGTAACCAGTTTTTGAAAGTGTGTTAGTTTAGGATGCTGCCTGTCAGGAAAATTGTCGAAATACGTTTGCTTTGAAAATAACGTTGCAAAATATTAAGTTTTCTTTAAATAATTAACCATTTTACAAAGTAGAAAAAATTTTAATAACGTACCCGAGCTAACTTGATAATAACGCTAGATGACATTCGCCGAAATCAAGGCCAACTGAGAAAATATTTGTTTTTTGAAGTGGATGAGGTTATAAACTACTAAACTATAACATGTTATACATTGTTGAAATAGATATAAAAATCACTATTTGGCTGAGAAAAAATCCAATATGACGCCCATATGAAAAAGTAATGTTGATGATGATTCATCAACTTTACTTTTTTGTAACACGGTATTAACGTTCTAGCTATGTTCGCGAACCCATTTCTGTAAAATGTCTGTTCAGCTTATCTATTTTGCCAATTACTAATATTTTATTGCTTACAAAAAAAAAAAAAATATGTTCGCCGGAATCAAGGCCAACTGAGAAAATATTTGTTTTTTGAAATAAATGAGGTGATTAACTCTTAAATTATAACATGTTATACATTGTTGAAATCAGAATAAAAAGCACTATTTGGCGGCTTAAAAATCCAATATGTCGTCTATATGAAAAAATAAAGTTGATGATGATTCTAAAAACCCGAAACGTAGAAAATAAAAATTGGCTACTTGGTCATATTCTACAAAAAAAGCTGTTTTGAAGAAGTTTTAACAGATTTTAAAAATTTTCACTTATAAAAAAAATATGGCCGATTTTCGAAAATGCATGTTTCAGGTTTTTTCAAAATTTCTCAAAAACCTGAATAGATAAAACCATGTAGTAAACGGGTTTAGCTTACTAACATAATTGTCCAAAACTTTCCCCATTTAACCGATTTTCTATCTATCGTGGTTTCCAAGATCCCCAGACATTCCCCACCAATTTGGGACACTGTATTATATATATATATATATATATATATATATATATATATATATATATATATATATATATATATATATATATATATATATATATATATATATATATAAAAAAAACCCATTGAACTAGCTTTAAATATCATAAGAAAAAAATGGGATCAAATTAAAAAATTCACAGATATCCCACTTAACGAGTTCCTAAGTGCTGTAGAACTTACTTTAAAATCCACCTATTTTGAATATAAAGAGAAATTTTATAAACAAATTAAAGGGTGCGCAATGGGTTCATCCATTTCGAGTGTTATAGCACAAATAGTATTAGAAGAATTAGAAAACACCGTAATTCCCAATTTGAAATACCAAATACCATTTTTCTTTCGTTATGTAGATGATTGCATTACTGCAACTCCTAAAAATAAAACCGAAGACATTCTAAACGCATTTAACGATTTTCATGAAAAAATTAAGTTCACTATCGAAATGGAAGAAAACTCAAAATTAAATTTCTTAGATACGACCTTATACCACCAAAATAACAAAATAGAAACCGAATGGTATACAAAAAAAACTTGGTCAGGACGCTATTTAAATTATTTTTTACAACACCATATGTCCCAAAAAAAATCCGTAATAATAGGTCTGGCAGACCGAGCAATAAAATTAAGCGATCCTTCTTACCGAAGTAACGCGTTAAAAAAAGCCAAAAATATTTTAATAAACAATAGCTATCCTTTAAAACTAATTAGTTCAATCTTCACATCCCGTCTACAAAATCTAAATAATAACCCTCCACAACAAAATACAAACAATAATTTAAATAATAACTTTGTATCAATACCCTATATGTACAAGGACTTTCAGAAAACTTGCAAAAATATTTTAAACCCCAAAATATTTCTGTATGCCACAAAGGTTTTAACTTATTACAAAAGGAATTTAGCTACCTTAAAACCAAAACTCCAAAAAATCGAAAAACTCATATCGTTTATCAGATACCATGTAATAACTGTCCCAAAGTATACATTGGCCAAACCACACAACATCTCCAAAACCGTCTTAACGGTCATAAATATGACAAAAAAAAAAAAAATAGAACCGCTCTAACTAATCATGAAAATGAAACTTCACATAAATTTAACCATACCAACACTAAAATCCTAAAAACTGAACCAAATCAACAGAGGCGAGAATTTCTGGAAATGATCTATATTAAAAAAAATGATAACTCAATAAATGAAAAATCTGACATAAAAAATCTCAGTAAAATATATTATAACCTTATCAAATAATTATTAAAACACATATTTTTATCAAGCATTCCTATTAAAATAATAGTAAAAAAAAAACATATAACCTAAACACTACAAAACATACATTCCCAACAAATTTCCCATCGGGAAAAAAAAACTGTAAGCAGACCAGCAAAAATTCAAAACATTTTAAGTAGTAACGTAAGCCGAAGGGCGAAACCAACGAACTTAAAGACTAGAATTTGACAAAATACCAATTTGTTGACAAAATATTTTAATATACCGATCTTTTTGTTTTTGTTTTAAAAAAACATAAACAAATAGCCAAATCTTAAAAATCAACACCAAAAAAATGACCATTGGAAATGTAATAAAAGTAGTTAAAAAATTAATTTTAGTATTTAATATAAGCAACATCCCTTTTAAATAAAACATTAATTTACATAACAGTTCTAAACTCTATAATCGTTGGCTGATGCGTTTTGTTTATAATAAGTCACCCGCCACCTCTTGAAAATATATTAAAACCACAAAGTGTTTGTTTTGTCTTAATTCTATCCAAGACTTCGTTAAGCAAAAACTGTTTTTAACCATGTAGTTTTAAGTTAGTTAATAAAATTTTTACCTGTGAAGTGAATAAAATGTTACAATTATATCTGGAATAACCTTTTTGGGTAAGTCGATAAAAAATTTAAAACATTTTTATAAAAATTATTATACTCTGAACATCAAAGCGTGTTGTTTAGATAGAAAAACCATTGATAACGGCTGAAATCAGCCGAAACGTCTGAAATAAAACTTTTTTAACATGGAACTAAAATAGTTTTGATTTGTTGTTGAACAAATATGTATTTATATATATATATATATATATATATATATATATATATATATATATATATATATATATATATATACCGGGTGTTTCTCAAAGGTGGTTCCCCCTATAACTTTTTTAAGATGGGAAAATGAAAATGTCGACATATGACCTAAAAATGCATTTAATGACGTATTCAATTGTTTCTGACGATTTCCGGTTTGACCGGAAATGACCTCAATTTTTGAATTTTAAATGGAACACCCTGTATTTTTTTCACCTGTTTGATAGAAAATAACATTCTAAATACAATGACACCCCATATGTCAACTTTTGACATTTTACTTTAAAAATATTTAATTTTTTAAAATTCAATCTAGAGTGCCATGACGTCGTTAAAACAACCCATTTTGAGTCAAGGAGGCGTGAAAAAATAATTTTAATTATCTGACGTATTTTATGTCTTTTCCAGAAAGGTAAAAAGATTCCAAAATTTTATTTCTAGGCATAACTCAATTTTTTTAAATGGAACGATAGTGGCTCGTTGTCATATTTAAAAAGAGCATTTTTTTGTGAATAATTTGATACCCCACACCTAATACTTTAAGTTAAATCAACTCTAAAAAAAAAACAAAAAGTGCCTATTTTTTGTTTTTTTTTAGAGTTGATTTAACTTTAAGTATTAGGTGTGGGGTATCAAATTATTCACAAAAAAATAGTAGTTCTTACTTATAAAAGTATTCAGGGCCGTATTTAGGCCGTGGCGAAATGGGCGCCCGCCAAGGGCGCAGCTACCTGGAGGGCGCAAAATTGGCCATAATTTTTTTTTAATCAGTTTTCAGTATCGTAGTCATATTATTTATATTTTTTATTGAGAAAATTATTCAAAAAAATTAATTACAACCAAACAATTTTATAACAAATTTTCAACTGAAGTCAAAATTAAGGGTAAAATAGCAAAAAATCAATAAAAAGGCGTAATTTCAGATATTTACGATTTTTTTTTTACTTCAAAACGTCAATATATCAGAAACTATTAAAGATACATAAAACTGTATATAACATAAATTATGTATTTTTACAAGGCCTTTAATTTAAGTTATATAACCTTTTTGTTTAACGCAATATTTTTCGAGTTATTATCAAAAAAACGAATTTTCAGGATTTTTTCTGCAGTGTTTTGGGATTTAAATAAATATTATAAATAATTTATAATAAAAGAACCCCAAAAATCACAATAATTTAAAAAAAATCCTATTTTGGAATGAAATTTTTTGTCAAAATTATATTTTCATTTATATCTCTTTTATTATATATCTTATCAAAAACATTTTTTTGAGTTTTCCGATTTTCTAACCTTTAATTTTGACTTTAGATTCGTGTCAGCGGAAAAAAAATACACCAGAAAATCTTAGTTCGACACCCAGCACACACCACTTTTTTGTAGACCTGTGTTATTTTTAATATCTTAAAGACTAAAAAAGTATATGAATTATTAATAAAATATCACTTTATCCTGATGCCTACAGCAAGAATGTATTTGAATTTTTTAAATAGTTTACCTGTGGATAAATTGGTATTTTATAAATGGGGGGCAGCACTAGTTCTTTTAACTACCATTAGCGTAAAAAAAATTAAAATCTTTTAACATTTCTCAAACTATTATACGTTGTTACGTTGGCTAAAATTAAGACAGTACGAAATAAGAAACCAATGCTGAAGCGTAGAGTGACGAATCACCGATCATGACTTTATAAAGAAACGAAATTCTCGGATCAAAAAACTTTAAACCTACAACTTTGCACTCTAATTTTGTAAAATTTTCGGAGAAAACACCCGGATTCCCCGTTTTTGTTGGAGGGTATCCCATACTCCTCGAATCCCCCGGTTTGTGGGGAAGGGGGCGCAAATGTTAAGCCCCGCCAAGGGCGCGGCAATACCTAGATACGGCCCTGAAAGTATTAAAACATATGGGCCGTGGCATTCGAATAAAAAGCACAAAATACATTTCGGCAATTTTATCAGGTAGGCTTGGAAATAAACAAAAACGTTAGGTAATGGTAAAAAATGTTGTTACATAGTTTAATAATTAAATGCGAGTTAGTTATTTAAAGTTATTGCTGTCTTTATTAATAAGGAATTTTGATTTAAATACCTATGAATATAATAATTAATAATAATAATAACATAATAATTATAATTCTTATAAGCAACAACTACTATGCCTATTTTTTCGTTTTTTTAGTGTTGATTTAATACCAAATATCAAGTGTGGGTTATCAAATTATTCACAAAAAAATGCACTTTTCGAATATGCTAACGAGCCACCATCGTTCCATTTGAAAAAAATGAGTTATGTCTAGAAATAAAATTTTGAAATATTTTTACCTTTCTGGATGAGACATAAAATACGTCAGATAATTAAAACTATTTTTTCACGCCTCCTTGACTTAAAATTGGTTGTTTTAACGACGTCATGGCAATCTAGATTTAATTTTTAAAAATTAAATATTTTTAAAGAAAAATGTCAAAAGTTGACATATAGGGTGTCATTGTATTAAGGATGTATTTTTCTATCGAATAGGTAAAAAAAATACAGGGTGTTCCATTTAAAATTCAAAAGTTGAGGTCATTTCCGGTGAAACCGGAAATCGTCAGAAACAATTGAACACGTCATTCAATGCATTTTTAGGTCACATATTGATGAGCCAAATTTCATTTTTCCATCTTAAAAAATAAAAAAGTTATAGGGGGGAACCACCTTTGAGAAACACCCGGTATATAATGATATAATGATGTTTTTTCCTATTTTTAACTCTTTTTTTATATTTAATGTAGTATGTGAGTATAACTGCTTTTAGTAACAGACGATTTAATTAGTAGCACATCACTACAGAAAATGTTTTGGTACTTAAAATTTAACAGCAAACCACCTACCTTTTGAATAGTGGGGCATAGAACATAAAAAAAAACAAAAGTTAGCTTTTTCCTGTTGTTTATATGAAAAAACCAATAAAAAATCTAACCATTTTGCCTTTTGGAGTAAAAAAAAAACATTTAATTGTTATTTAATCCCTATAATGTCAAAATAAGTTTTGTTAAGAACCTAAAAACAAATAAAATGGTTTTTTCTAAAACATCGCAGAGAAAAGTCGGGCAAACCTCTAAAATTGTCAACTTTTTAAATGGGTAATTCATAACTTGGACTCTTTTAATGTTAGAAAGCTGATCTTGGGGAAAATTATTATACAGGGTTTTTCAGTTAAAACTCCGCACGCCAATATGTCGAAAACGAATAGGTATATTTAATTTCTGTAAAAAGTGGTCATTATGTGGAGTCAAAAAGATATTCTTAACAATTTAAAAAATTCGACGCCTACTATGAACTGGGCGTCACTACGCGTCGAAAATTCAAATCGGGTGTAGGGACTTTGAAATTACGTGCATGGGGATTATGGGGAAGTACATGTTATTTAAAAACTTTTTTGTTTTTTACTCAATCTTGTTTACTTTACTTGTTTCTTGGTCATACTAATTTATAATATAAATTTCTTGATAGACAAAAAATGTGATTAAAAAAATTTAATTAAATATATGATTATTTATTAAAACCAAATTAGTAGTTTAAATTGTAACTAAAGTAAAAGTTGGAGTTAAAAAAAGTATGCTGATGTAAAGCGAAGGAAGCCATCTCTTCACTCTCCCAATGCCGGCTCGAATTTACTTGTGATAAGATGAATATATAATTTAAAGTAAAGTGTTAGCAAATAAACAAAATTATTATCATACCTAATGACACAAATTAAAAATTTTGTTTAAAATTATGTCTATCTGCTTAAACACAACTATCAAAAACTTTTAATAGATGGGCTTGGGTCACTTGTAGGAGCGTCCTTGTAATAGCGGCACATGTTGCACTTATTTTGTTAATAAGATCTGCCAAATCTTCGATAGGTTCCTCATAGACAACGTCCTTTAGGTGACCCCCAAAGAAAATAATCTAGTGGTGTGAGGTCCAGGGACCTCGCCGGCCACTTTATTGGTCGATTAGTACCAAACCATTTATTGGGGTATTCTCTGTTCAGATGCATGGTTAGAATTTCGGCATTCTGTTCAGAGGCTCTTTTCTGCTGTAGCCACATACTCATTCTGGTCTTAATAGCTACTTCTTCTAACAAGTTCGAAAGTGCATTTTGAAGAAACTTTAAATAGCGAGCTGCATTTAAAGTGCCTACATAAAAGTTAAGTCCAATAAGGAATCCGTTTCATATGCCGCACCAAACATTGATGCCAAAAACTCGTTGATTACCTCTTTCTGTGATCCAACGAGGACAGTTTTGCGACAAAAAGCGATAGTTGTGTCTGTTTACGATTCCATTATTATGGAATCGACTTCTATCGCTCCATAGAATTTTTATGAGAACATTTTCATCTTGACTGTAAAAATTTTGCTAAGAAATCTATTCTTTTAGCGGAATCACCTGGTTCTAATTTGTGAACTAGTTTAGTTTTGTAAGGGCGAAAAGAGTTTCTATTTAGAATTCTCCACGGTGAACTTACGGAAACATTGGTATTTTATTTTATTTTTGGTAAGAATATCTTTAGGTTATTATTAACCTGCTGAATTACAGCAGCAGTATTTTCATCATTTGTTATCGTCCTTCTATTTCTCTTAGGTTTTACGAAGCTGCCATATTCTTTTAAGTTCTTACATAAACTTGAAAAGGTTTTTGCATCGAGGACTCTTCTATGCGACCTGCATTCTCCAAACACCAGTAACATGTCTACTTTTTCTTCGATGCTAAATTGGACCATTTTCATAAAATTATTTCTATTTTTATTTAAACAAAAAATTTGGGATTTCTTATGACAAAATTTGAAAATATCTTTGACGCAGCAGTGACAAGCTTTATTGCTTGTAATTGCACTTGAAATAATTGCCATGGTTGCTATAGTAACTAATATTTATAACTTGTAAAAATTATTCTGAATTACATTTTTTTTTCTATCAAGAAATGTATACTATATATCGGTATAACTACTAAAGAAGTTTGGGTAAATAACAAGAAAATATTTAAATAACACGTACTTTCCCATGCACGTAATTTTAAAGTCCTTGCAATCGATTTATATTTTCGACGCGTCGGAACGCCCAGCTCATAATTTGCGTCGAATTTTTTAAATTGTGAAAAATATCTATTTGACCCCACATATTGACCACTTTTAACAGAAATTAAATATTCCTATTCGTTTTCAATATATTGGCGTGCGGAGTTTTAAGTGAAAAACCCTGTATATAACACGGTATTTAAATGGGCTAAAGGCGGTACTGTCCAATAGGTAGTTTTTGTTAAAATAACAGTTTTGAGTTTACATATTTTGCGGTATTATTTTAAACGACAGAGTGGTGGGGGGTTAAAGCAAGATAGGGGAAATATACAGCGCAAGGCGTTCGCATTTCTTCTGACTTGCTTTAACTCCCCACTACTCTGCTTCAAGGGAGAGATCATCGAAATGTTCACAGCCGTTTTTCACACTTTTCTAAAAGCAGTAAAAAAAAAAAATAAATGTTGAATTCAAATCATGTAGCGCTCGCGAAAATTATGAAAAGTGATTATTATTTGTCGAACTAAAACACTGTTACTTTGTATTAAAAGGATACTTATGGACATTTAAAATCATCTGAAGGAATTAACCGCTGTAATAAACAGTTAAATACAAGAAGAACAATATTAAAAAAATAATTTTAAAAACAAATGATATTTTAAAAATGGAGCAGATATCAAATTCTGTGAAACTGTTTTTTTATATGAACTACTTACTGAATAACACCATATAATTAAAAAACAAGAAATATGCTTTTTGTAGATCGTTGCTTCTAACAAAGTTTTTATAAAAAAGAGGACTATCCTTTTACACCCTGTAGAATAAAAACAGAAAATACCTTTAAAAAATTGGAATAACTATCTTTCCCCAAAAAGTTTTCCTACAAATTACCAGTTGCAGTTGAATTGAGCAGCAGTTTAGAACACCGAAGGACACAAAGAGCAGTATATTTTACCGAACGTGTTAAATTTAGACACACTTTTTAAAATTAATAATTGCTACTCTATTCGGCAACCCTAATATCCTCTGACATTCGAAAAAAAACGATCATTGATGATATTTTCTAACCCACAAATTTGCCGCTTAGTTATTATATTTTATTCATTAAAAATAACCTCGGTTTTTTGTTTTTTGAGGCGGGTAGAAACAACCTATTAACCTACAGCGTCCCGTGGGCTTTAAACCAGGGTTCTTTGTTATCCTAATCCGGCATGTATTCGACCTAAGGGGTTCAAAAATCTTTAAGACTTTTTTCCTAAATATCCAAGAAACTAGCAAGTTCAAAATATGTTATTTTACTTATGACTTACTGTTATAAAACGATTATTGCAAAAATTTAGGATTACTCTTTACAGTTCTTAGCTTCTGCATCAATAAACTAAAAAATCTTTATACTTATTAAGTTTTTTATTCAATTTGGTTTAAAATGCAGTCTTAGCAACATAAGTGCTACTTATATGTAGAATCCTTAAACTTAAAATCACAAATAATGTAACAAACTTTAGCAACAACAATTACAAAAAAAACTAACAACGTTTATTGGCTATCTTCTGCAGCTACGATAACAAATTTATTTATGCTTTCTTCAGGAACATGTGTTTCTTTATGGCCTTTTAAGCAATCTGGAACAGTTCTTGTCGTTCTGGGATTAGCTTTAGCGCTTTGTTTGGTATCCTTATTAATTTTTCTTTTCTTAAGTCGCCGCTTTTTTGTCATTTTTATAGTTTCTGCAGTATTAGGATTTTCAGATTGCTGTACCGTTGATTGTATCACTTCTCCAATTGGTTGACTAGCTACACCAATATGTTGAAATCCTGGAAAAGCTTGCACTGTAGCAACTTTAGCTGCCTGAACTTCCTTGGCAACAATTTTTTGAACTTGCTGACTGGATTCTCCCTCTTCATCTTCGGTTTTCTCATCTTCATCAACCTCTTCTTTTACATCTTCTACGCTTTCTTCTTTTTCTGGTTCACTTTCCAAAGAAACATACTCATCGATATTAGACTCCTCGGTAAGCTTGCCGTGAGTTTCTTTGACGTCGTAGCCATGCCCACCGTGGCCATGGCCGCCACCTACAGTAAAAAAATAAGTTACATTCTTATTGAAGTATATTGTCAGAATAAATAAAAGACTAATATTATTTTGCAATAAAGAAAATTGATAAAAAATATATTTTGGGTCAATTATGCTTATCCGGCAAAGTCGTATTTTTTACGATAATTGCGTAGGCTTAATTATCACTGTTGTAATAGCACTGGAGAAGGTAAACATTAAAAATGTTTTTTTTAGAATAAAATTAATTCTTTGTTTTCTTTTTTAAATTTTCAATTTTGTTGTAAGTTTGTGGAAAAAAAATACTTGTTATCTTAATTTTTTTCTAAAATTTGGACTTTTGTTATATATTTTTTTATATATAAAATTAAATAAATAATGAAATGGAAAAAAAACTGTTTTTAAACTTTTATTTACTTAAGTAGTTTTTAAAAATATTATTAACGAACTTAATTGGCAAAATGTTGAATTTTTGTACTAACATGTAAATTATGATTATTCTTACCACCATGACCATGTCCACCACCACCTCCATGACCATGTCCACCTCCTCCGTGACCATGTCCACTACCGCCATGTCCTCCATGACCATGACCACCACCTCCTCCTCCGTGACCATGACCATGTCCACCTCCGCCTCCTCCGTGACCGTGACCATGTCCACCTCCGCCTCCTCCGTGACCGTGACCATGTCCACCTCCGCCTCCTCCGTGACCGTGGCCATGTCCACCTCCGCCTCCTCCGTGGCCATGGCCATGTCCACCACTTCCATGACCGCCACCTTCCCCTTTACCTTCTTTGTATCCCCACTTTTTTCCTTTAGTGCCACTTTCTTTCTTGCCATATTTAGAGTCATGCTTATGGTGATGTTCATGCCCTCCCTTTTCGTTGTGACCCTTTTCATCTTTATAGTCACCTCCTTTGGAGGCTTCCCCTTTCTTTCCGTAATGCTCAGTATGTGATCCTCCTTTGTCATGTCCTCCTTTTGCGTGGCCTCCCTAAAATAGATTTTTTTATTTATAGTGACGAGTTATATGAAAAAATGTATTCTTTTTGATGTAGATATAGCAAAATATGGTTTTAAAAAAAAATATGTTCTTACTTTTTTATATTCACTTGCGTGACTGAACCCTCCATGTTTTTCGCTGTGTCCATCCTCATAGTCTTCTTCAAAGAATTCAGTTTTTTTCTCATATTCATCTTTTTTGTGAATTCCGTGGGAACCTTTTGTGCTATGACCCTTGCCGTGTTCTCCTTTTTCACTGTACTATAATACAAAATAGTTTAATAAGAAAAGTCCGTTGAATTACTTATATCGTCGATTACTAGAAGAACTGGTAGGCAGAGCTGTCGGTAATTGAATTACTTTATTACTTTAATTCAATTACTTTTCGGAAAAGGTAATTACATTTGGATTATCAATTAATAGGATAATGTAACTGTAATTGGTAATTGATTTTCACGAATCCAAAGTAATTCAATTACTTATAAAGTAATTGAATTGTTTAAAAATTAATTCAGTTACCCAATAAATAATTGAATTACAATTACCTTTCTTGATGGAAAAACTGTCGGAATTTTAGCCAGCCAGAAAGAGCACCTTGAAACACGGCTCGAATCCGGCGAACGCCGCCTCCGCGCCGATTTAGTATTTTTGATTGATACTTACCGCCGCCGTTTTAATACTTTTTTTTTGTAAAAAAATCTGTTGTTGTTTGGGGTAGGATAAAAAAAAATATTTTAAAGTCACTTAATGTTGAACTTGCCGAGAAAGCAGTATGATGTGCGCGTATGATGCATATTAGTATAATTTTTTATTTGTTTATTTCTATTATGTTTAATATATGTGGTAATTTAAATAGAGTAATTGCTAAAATATTAAATTACTTTTAGTTTTAATGAATAACTAAATTACTTTTAAAAGTAATTGCGACAGCTCTGCTGGTAGGTGTACATAATGTTTGACTATAGAAAATACAAAAATTTTATTGCCAACATTACTGCGGCTAAACCTAAATATCAGGGAAATATTTAAAAAAGACATACCAATCTCATAAGAACCTAGATGTAGTGGTTACCGATTAAATTAAAAAACAATATACAGAACCTGAGATTTACATTTCGAGAAAAATTTAAACCGATTTGTACACATGGGCATCTGTCAACAATGCATGATTGATTTTTCCATCAAAACATTTGTTACAAACTTTTTTTTTCTAAAACAACTTTTATATAAAACTTGGTATATGTAAAACTGGGACTTCAATAAAATATTGGGTACGAATCTTAATAGGTACTTATGTTAAATAGTCTGGCCCATAAATGCGAATTTTAAAGACACATCTCCTATTCGACGTCAATATTGTTCAAAATACCTGTGACATTAGTTATAATATGCGTATCCAGTGTGTTAGTTATACTTATTTCTATCTTTTTTGCTTTTATATCGTCATACCCTTACTATTGTCGGTGGTCAATAGAATGAGCCATGAATAGGAAGCCTCGTCTGTATATTGCTTCTTAAGAGTTTTAGATAAGAACGCCGCTATACTGTTCTGGACGACATTACCCAGACTTTTGTATAAGGTCCGTGGAGGCATAACCGCGTCTCAAAAAGGTCCCTTGAAATGGAATATATAAACCCGGCACCCACGGCACCTAGTACTTAGGCTTCCCAAAAAAAATTCGTGGGCTATCATGGAAAGACAAAAAACATTAAAAAAATATATAAACTTGGTTAGAACAGGAATCAAGAATGGCAGCTTTTTTAAATCCCGATATTTTTCTTTTTTAACCACTTTTGAAGCTAATATAATTTTGGGAAAAAAATATTTTTATTTTTTTTCAAATAAACAGTTTGGGCCCTCTTTTTATAATTAATAAATGTAATTATTTTCTAGTCTATCATTAACAGTGCTTACACTTTTAATAATATTCTTTATTTATTGTACATCTTTTTGGGCAAAAATGCAGATATTTTAATGCTATTTCTTGAACAACAAATTAAATCGGATGTTATATTGCTCTTTTAGTGACAGTCATTTTTTTGCAAAGAGTTTTATCTGTTTTACTGTTAGGAAATTTATAAAGAAATTTGAAAATCAAATGATTATACAGGTCCACAAAAAAAAAGTGGTGTGTGCTGGGTATCGGATGGATCTAATGTCAAAATTAGGGGTCAAACAGCAAAAAATCGAGAGAACCCCAAAAAACCGACACGGTACAGGGTCTTTGATTATATTTACGTGGCTTCTGAGGCCTTTATTTTTGAAGACAGAAACAAATGTTTTATATAAAATTTGTAGGATTTTTTTCATATTATCTTTTGAAATTATTGGTAAAAAAATATTGCAATAAAACAATGGCAACTTCAACTTTTTTAAATGAAACACCCTGTATATTATGCGCTACAACGAAAGATCTTTTTTTTCTGATTTCAAATATATATGCATTGATGATATTTGGATCAACCATTTTTGAGATATTTTAGGTTAAGCTATTAATAAATTACAAAAAAGTTTTATATTAGCATCAAGAAAGCCATGGAAACAATAAAAATGTTGCTGAATTTGGTGAGGGTTTTTTTTTCTGGACCAATATGGTTATTTTTGTGATTAAACAAGCTAAAGTAAAGGAAGTTGTCGGTGAATAGAATTTTATTTAAAAACTTTGGATCTTGCTGCATAAACCTAGCTATTTCCAATGCATACTTAGGTCGGTCCTGCATGTTTTGTTCAGGAAGATTCTGAACGGACATAAATTTATAGAGATAAAATTTGTCAAATTTTAAGGTTAAATAAATTTTATAATCTGTTTTATTAAGTTCAGATGCCGCATCCGAGATTGATATTTCAGGATTTTATAAAATTATAAAGTAGTTAATGCTAGTCCAATAGAAAAAGTATAATAATTATCCTGAAAAAACGAGGGTATCCAAAACTTTGTTTTCATTTTGTGCTGCAGTCCTTTTCTTCATTTTAAAGCTTTTTCGTTCAATAAACTTTCTTACTATGTATTTAATAGTATCTATAGATGGTACCCGTTGTTAAGGATATAATAAGTAATATTCCCTTTGCACTGTCGTCACATTATTATTGTTACCATTAAAAATACGCATAATAGCGGTTTTTTGTTCTTCTGAATAGCCCATCGACAAAAAGGCAATACAAACTACTTTTAATAGTTAAAATGACAAATTTAAACTTTTTACAATATTAATACGTCAAATTTATTAAAACAATTTTATTGTTTTCATGGCTTTCTTGAAACTGATATGATGTTTTTTTCAATTTATTTATATTTTAAGCTTAAATATCTCAAAAATGGTTCATCCAAATATCATCAATGTATATGTATTTGAAATGAGAAAAAAAACTTTTATTATAGCGCATAATATACAGGGTGTTCTATTTAAAAAAATTGAAGTTGCCAAGATTTTTCCATTTTTTTATTGCGATATTTTTTTACCAATAATTTCAAAAGATAATATGGAAAAAAACCTTTAATTTTTATATAAAACATTTTTTTCTGTCTTCAAAAATAAAGGCTCCAGAAGCCACGTAAATATAATCAAAGACCCTGTACATTTACCCGCAGACACCTGCTCCACGGAATGTTTCTAACACGACTATATAAACTATAAGAGACACAAAAAATTTTGATTTACAAAAAAGGAAGCTTTTTACATTGTCTATAATAAAGTTATGTAAACATTTTTGATAAAATAAATAATGAAGGAGATATAAACAAAAATGTTATTTTGACTAAAAATTTCAATCCAAAATAGAAATAAAAATATATTTTTGTATTAGTGTGTTTTTTTTTAAATAATAAATCATTTATTTTATTCATTTGAATCCCAAATCACTTAAAATTTGCAAACAAAAAACCAATAATAAAAAAAAATAATTTTCAATTTTTTTCCAGTTATTATTAAAAAAATAATGAGAATTCGGTTTTTTTATTATTACTCGAAAAATATTGCATTTAGGCAAAAGGTAATATAACTTAAATTAAAGGTTTTGTAAAAATCCATCGTTCATGTCAGATAAAGTTTCATGTATCTTTTATAGTTTTTAAGATATTGACGTTTTAAATTAAAGAAAAAATCGTTAATATCTGAAATTATCTCTTTTCTCAATTTTTTGCTGTTTGATCCCCAATTTCGACTTCAGATTCATGTTCAGCGGAAAAAAAAGACTTCAGAAAATCCTAGTCCGACATCCAGCACACACCACTTTTTTTTGTGGACCTGTGTTATTTATTAGTAACTGTTCAATAGAACTTTATTAGGTAATTTGATGTATGAATACATTTAGTAGTAAAGGACAAATTTAAGCAGCTCACAGGTTTAAGAAATAGCACGTGTGACTAAAACTATTAATTACAATGATAGTGAAATAAAGTTGTTATATCGATGTGTAAAAATGGCTATTTGGTTTAATCTTAAATCGCTGCAGACCGCATACATGAGAGAAACAAAAATAATATAATTTAATTAACGGCAAAAAGTCGTGTTGTGGTTAGTGTTATTTGGTTACCGCCAATTATACAATTGCCGGGGTGTGCAGTTTTATATTTGATAATAAAACAATGACTCGATATTTACTTTAATAGTTATTTACCTTAGATCCCTTTTGACCTTTGGACTCTTTATGATGCTCTCCATGGTATCCATCATCATGGTGGTGCGTTTTTTTATGTCCTCCTTTTTCTTCGTACTCCTTGGCATGGTTTTCTTTGTCATGATGCCCTTTCTGGCCCTTTTCGTGGTGGTGATGTCCTTTGTAACCTTTGTCGCCTTTTTCTCCATGTTCACCATGGTGGTGTGCATGATGTTCTTTTCCACCTCCCTTTTCGAATTTACCACCATGACCGCCACCGCCTCCACCACCACCATGACCGTGACCTAATTAACAATATAATTCTTTGAAAAATTATCATATTGACAATGCTAACTACCCTCTAGTAAAATAATAATAAAAAACTAAAGTTTTGAACATCCTTAAAGTAAAACCGATCTTATTCACAAATATTTAAAAAAATAAATAAATTCTTTTATTTAAATATTTACACTAGTTGAACTAGTATATCCAAAAATTACGGTAAACCCTAACTGCCATTGACAAATTATACTGACATGTCCAGTGTAGTAGAAACATATGCAGGGAACTGATGAATTTACTACTGTCCGCTTCGATCGATAAACATCGCATGATTGACCGAACGAGATTTCAGTTTGTAATATACTTTCGAACGGGTGTGTTGTATGGTTTAAGGCGCTTGAAAATTATGAAAAATAAATTTATGCGGTCTAATCTGTTGAGCTGATACTTAATACCGTTATTTACAAATGGGGAATTAAATACCAACAGCTTTATTTATCAGTTCATTAATTGCCAAAGCAAAATAAAAAGTAAGTTCTCTAAACCCAAAACTCATTTTTAAAATTAAAATAGTACGCAATGAAAAAATAAATAATTATAAACATAAAAAATACTCTAAAATGAGATTGTAATAAATATTCAAACAAACCTCCTTCTTGCGCAAGGCAATATCCCAAACGATCGTAAAAACCCCGTCTAACTTTTGTTAGCATATTAAGGCTGATAGTTTGAAAAGCTTCTTCGATTTTTATTCTAAGTTCTTCTAAATTATTAGCTCTATCATGACCATAAACCTTATTTTTTAAATAACCCCACAAAAAGAAATCATTAAGGGCAAGGTCTGGTGATCTCGAGGGCCACAAAATGGTTCCACGTCCACTAATCAAACGGTTAGGAAACTTATTGTTCAAATATCCTTGAACAATACGTCCATTGTGAGCGGGACAGCCATCTTGCTAAAACCAGATATTACCAAATCTTACTCTTATAATTGGCGAATTGCCGGTACAATTTGGTGTTTTAACATATAAAATCCAAGTAAATTGCTGCAGTTAAATTGCCTTCATTAAAAAATGGTCCAATGAGGTGTTCTCCCACCATACCAGCCCAAACATTCAATTTTTGAGGATACTCGGTTCGAACCTCAAAATACCTGTAGGTTTTCACGAGACCAATATCGAACTTGAGTTGAATTATGTCGATTTAATAATGGAAAAGTCGATTCATCGGTGAAAACAATCGGTCTAAGAAAGTTTTCATCTGTATTTGCCCTTTCCATTATTAATTCGCAAAACTCCATACGCCGAAATTGGTCTTCGGAAAAAATTGCATGTGTTTTTCGGGCCTTGTAGGATCGGAAACCATTTTTTTTAAGGACTCTTTTAACTGTTTTTGGGGAGACACACACCCGTGGGTCTTAAAATTTTGGATAATTCTAAAAATTGTTTTCAGACATGGTATAGGTCTGTTTTCAAATGCTTCGGGGAAAGATTCATGAATTTGTCGATATGATTTTCCTTGGAAATACCATTTTACAATTTTAACCTTTTCACGAAGTTCGTAAACGTCCATTATTATTTATTTTTAGTGAAGAAACGAGTTTCCAAGAGAACTTACCACGTATTTGCAAAGCAGCAAATAATATTTAAATTCAAAATTAAATCTTCAAAAACATTCCACAATTATCGCATCGTTTTTGCGAGTTCTGTTTCGCTAGCGTGAGTCGGACGAATGTAAGTCAATTCGCCCAAGTGTTTTCTATGTTTCTACTACAGTGGACATGTCTGTATAACACAGCGGTTTTATACTTTTTTTTATTCTCTCTATTACTAAGACGATAGGGCGATTAGGAGCCATCCATCAATTACGTCACACAAATTTCATGATTTCTTTACCCCCCCCTCCTTGTCACAACTTGTCTCATTTGTAAAACCCCACCCCCCTAGTGTATCGTCACATATTTTGAAATTTTACATCTAAAAATAATCAAAACAGTAATTTATTTTTTTTTTAATTATTTTCATTAAAAATGTTTTTTAATAGAATTAACATCAAATCAAATATTTTAAATAATTAAGATTTTTACATGTGATGTCACAAAGCTGATGACCTCGCCATACCCCTTGTCACACAATGTTACAATCCTCTACACCCCTCCCCCCTCCTTACGGTGTGACGTAATATATGGATGACCCCTATATAGTTAAATGGATTTTTCTTAACCGTTCTGATCGTGATGTGTCTACCAAAAATTTTTTCTTTATTAATAATTTGGTTATTTACAAAATTGCTAACTTGTTTATATTATACTTTGTTTATGCATGTAGTATCATTTTAGTTAAAAAAAAATGGTGTAATATTAGCAATACAAAACAACCAAAGTATCAAAAAAATAAATATGAATAAAACGGTTTTAAAAATGATACCATAAAGGATGTTTAAAAACTACTCAACCAAATTTCAGGATGTAATTCCTCATTGAAAAATATAAAAAAAAATTCTAAAAATAAAATATGGGTCCGAAAATGCATAAACACAGGGTGTGAAACTTTTTTAAAAATAAGTTTTATGTAATTATCTTAAATATGCGGTTGCCTATTTTTTTTTTGAAATTTGTCAGTGTTCTTTTTAGTAATAAGGGCCTCATTTGGATCTAATCTCGGATCTAATTAAATTAAAATTATCAGGACCAGTGGCGTCTCAGGAGACACCTTATCGAAAATAATTGTGAAAAAAATGTACGCCACTGACTTTGACATGTTTTAATATTTTTTTTTTTAGAATAAGCAACTTAAAATACAATTTTTTCGTTTCTTGATTTTTTTCTCATCTTGTTCTAGTTGCAAATTGAAATTTATTTTTTTAAAGATTTTTTAATCGGGTTAAGAAACTTGCAATGAATTTGTTTTAATTTTTTTCTTGAAAACGAAGCAAGATGGGAAAAAATATCAAGAGACAATAAAGTTGTTTTATTTTTTAGTTTCTTAATCTAAAAAAAATATAAACATTTGCATTTTTGGAGTAATATTTTTAGAAACTTTTAAAAATATTTTTCCATGAGAAATAACCGCCTGAAATTTGGCCGTGCATTTTTCGAACACTCTGTATAAATGTATATCACATACCACCGCCATGTCCTTTTCCGTGACCACCGCCACCATGTCCATGACCACCTCCACCATGTCCATGTCCACCTTCGTGTTTGTGTTCATGTTTACTCTCGGCACTTTCGCCTCCAGCTTCTACATGTTCCTCTTTTCCCGCGTCCTCGGTTTCTTCCTGATTTTCCAAATATTTATAATAATCAACAGCTTCTGGTTTTTGGTCTTCATGTTTTGATTCTGCTGCTACTTTGTCCTCTTTCTATAAAAGTAAAATAATGTCTAATAACATTTTTTTGATAAAGACTCTAACAAGGTGACCTTACCAAAACGAGATTTTTAAGGCAAAAATAATTTAATATTTTTAAGAATATCCTAAGTCTAGAATGAAAATGTAAAGTTTATCGAGTTCCAGCTTTTATCATCTAGAGGTGCTATATTAGCTATAAATTTTCGAATGTTAATATTTCAAAAATAGTTACATTTTACACCATACTATAACTTTTTTCTAACTGACTTAATCTTAACTAAAGTAAAACTTGTCTATAACGGCCACCATAAAATTAAGAATAGTTGGCCTTTATAGAAGGGTGGCCAGTATTGCCAGGTAACAGTTATTCAACCATTCGAAGCTGCCCCAAGAGTTTTTTGTTTAATTAAGGGTCCAGATATTGGGACATTTTTACCTCTTGGTTTGCAGAACCAATTGTAGACGATTTGATCTACTGCCAATCCGCCCGACTTCTGGAATTTCCTCTTTTCTTTTAAATTAACACATTCTTTAAACATTCGATTTAGTTTAGCTATTCCTAATAATATCATTTATTTGGGATTATTTAATACCAAACTTTTTAGTCAGTTTTCGCGAACCCCATAATTTGCACTTTTCGCGATAACATCAATTTTTCTTCAGTGACAAACGATTTCGTTTTGGGGACATGATTAAACACTTTTCAATTCCGAACACGTTAACTTTATTCTTATCGATTTAAGACACAACTAAAAATATAATGTGAAAATAATCCCCCAAGCCACTAATGCTATTTTAACCTGGTCATAATTATTATTGTTGGGTAATTTCACCTTTAAAATTTGCAGAATACAATCATAAAATAATAAAATACAAATTAGCCCAAATAATTTCCTGCCAATATAAAAAGGTTAATTTACTTGAAATAGGTTATAAAAATTGAGATTTGTCTGGCCGTGGCGTTATTATAAGAGTGTCTATTATCTAAGGGCTTTTATATGTGGGATTTTCATAAGCAGATTTTTGTTAACTTAAAAGTAGCCGATACCACAGGTGGCCGATATAAAAGGGTGTCCGTTAACACAAGTTTTACTGTAGTTTGTTTTTTTTTTAAGTATTGTCATAGATTTCAATTTCTGAAAAACCAAGTATTTTTTAATATGTCGGAAGCGATTTGCTAGAGCACGTTTTAAAAAACTAATAAAAATAGCCTACTGCTCTAGAAGATTATTTGTCTGAAATAAAAAGACCTTGTCAGTGGCTGAAAAATGACTGACAAAACATCTTTTTATCGGCAAGATGCTAAAAGTTTCAATGATTTATAATAATAAAATGGGCGTTCAATAATAAAAAACAACTTAACTTATGTCAATATTTTTTTAGCTTACCTTGTGTATAACAAGTTATTTTAGGACAATTATAACATTAATGGAGTTTAATATTACAGCTGAGTTCCCTATATTTCTATATTTCTAGAAGAATGCACTGTATATTTTTCATAAATTAAATTTGAAAAACTTTATAAAGCTTTTTAAGAGGTTTTATTAATGTAGAAAGGAAATATCCCAGCAATAAAGCCCCTATATGAATATTACGTACCGCTAAATGTCATTTTAAAAGCTTTAGCTGTTATGTCAGAAACATTCAGCAATTTGATTTAAAAACAAAATTAGAATTTAAACTTCTATCAATTATTTCCCTTCTAAAAAGATAAATTTTTATCTTCTATTAGCATGCACACGATTGGACTGATCAACTGGTAAATCGTTTAAAAAATATTATGAAAAAATATTGTAACATTGTATTTAAACAATAATAGTAGTATTATCTTTGCTACTTGGTAATGATATGTCAATGTAGTATTTTTGTGACAGAAAAAAAAAATATTAATCCCACAACTATAATATAATAGATTTATAATAAATACATTTATTGTATTGTAAGTGTTAATTTAAACGTCAATAAACCCGTCTTAATATACGTTAATTGCTAAGTATTTTGACAACAATAAATAAATAACCAATATATATTAATGGCTTCAAAAAAAAACCCTAATGATTTTTCTGATCATTATTTTGGCAGTCCTTTTCAACCCCCATATTATATTAATATTTTAAAACATGTTTTGTTTTAATTAAGTTTTGATTCTATTAAATTGTACCTGATCATTATATGAAAAAGCTAAAGCAGGCTGTAAGACCTTCTCTACTTTTTCACTAGCATCGCTAAGAGGACCACCACTGGACTCTGCATAATAGACTAGAGGTCGAGCTTCCGGTAGAGTTTCTGCCTGAGGTACGTTTTCTATAAAGACTGGTCGAGGCTCTGCTGCTGATGTTTCGAGATCAAATTCTTGATTAACATAACGTCCATCAACACTAGCACTAACACCTAATAACACAATGGCCAATATAAACAGCTTAAAGCTGTTTTTTTCGTTTTTATTAGTTAACATTTTTAATATAAAGTTTCATTTAATGTAAACAATAAAACGTCTTACTTTAAATTTTGATTGATTACTGATATAAAATTTTTTGAGCAGGGAGCTATATATATAGCCCCCCTTTATCGCCCAATCGAGAGGACAATCAAATCGGAACTATTTGGTAACTCAAGTAATTAGGTTTCGTAGTACTCGAAGGAGTTATTTGGCGTACTAAATTGGCGCTAAACGCGAAATATTAAAACTAGGTAAATAATTTGCTGCCGTATAAATCATTTCACTTTAGCATAGTGGTATTACAATACTTTTTTGGTCTCTAATTAAGCGTGGTTCATCACATTTCACGGTTTGGTTAAATTCAGTGGTGTAGTCGTACTCTATTAAGACATGCCTTTGATTTAGTCTTTGGTAGTATTAAAATATTGGCTGAACCTGATCATTAATTAAAAAAAAACTGTATCATTATATTATTAGTACAGGAAATAAAGCATTTTGGCTCGGAATTTTTTCGTCCTACATGGATTTACCTGAAATTTTTACAGAAGGTAGGGAATAGCCCAAGGACCAAAGTGGGTTGGTTGCCACCCCATCTTGAAGGTGGTAATTTTTTATTGCATTTTTAACTACAAAAATCGATGAAGAAAGTAATTCTTAGTTAAAAATGTTTTGTATATTTTTTCGTAAAACTAATATTTTTCAAGTTATTCGTGATTGAAAGTAACAGTTTTTCGACGAAAAGATCGACGTTTTTAATGGGTCTTTTGCGAAAAACTCCAAAAATATGCCTTTTATCAAAAAAAACTGTAGAAAGAAAAATTGTAGTTTATAAAAAAATTTAAAAATATTTTATTTTTAGAATTTCTTTGCAACCAATACGGACCGAGCAACGGCTTGTTAAGGGTTAGCTTTCATTCGTCAAATGCTAAATTTGAAAGATTCAAAGTGAAATAGCGGGAAAACTTGTGAGGTCTTTTTTAAAGTATATTTATAATACCCTTGTTTTCAAAAGAAAAAAAATCTCCACCATAAAAATTAAACGATTTATGATAAAAATTAGGTCGACCTCTACCAACCTACCAACACCCAATCGCCCTCCTAATTAAAATTAATCATAACCCTTTTGCAATTCTTTTTATATATCTATTAACAATTCATCCTAAAAGTTTGACCAATTTAAAATACTTAATTTTAAAAAAATTGGAGCTTAAAGTGAAAAACAATTTTCCGCAAATTCGTAAAAGAGCCATTTTCTAACTTAAAAGCCAATTCATAACTCCAAATATACTGGAGATACGAAAAAAATGCTAGAGTACCGCATTATAGCTTTTTAAATTACAAAGATTCTCCTTTTCTTAGATTTTCTGTACAATAAATATTTGGCGAGATATGGCCGTTTAAAGCCTTTATTTACGAGCGAGCACTACCTTATTTAAGCCCTTATACCATTTCAAAATTAAGCGTTTTAACGAGATTTAATTTTCTTAAAAACCCTACATTTTTGGCTCAACTAACAGAAGTGGGCTTAAAAATATGATTCTTAGCTATATTTATAACATTTGTTATCTCTATTACTAGGAGTGGCATTTAATGCTTATTAAGTAAATATACAGGATGTAACTCCCGGTACTTGCGTGTTTTCTCTAGCGGCGCTCGCGAGGAGAGAGGTCCTTTCGGCTTAAAGTTTTGTCCTGCTTGACGCGCGCGCTTCTCGACCATGTATTATAGAGGTTGTCACAAAGATGGGTACATATTTAAATTAATTAATTATAATTTTATGTTATTTTATTATTATATTTCAGTAAGGCATATTAAATCTCAGTTATTACAGAAGAAAAAGAAATATACTATGCTTCCGAAAAACAATACAAAAAAAAATATTTATATTGCGAAAACCAATTTCGATTGGACGAAACACTTATTAAATTTTACCGATTTTGAAATAACACTTTTTTTTTATAATAGATTTTCGCTCGGCTTCGGCCCCGTGAACTACACGATTTTGGCTGATTTGTTTTTTCCCGCTTTGGCGGAAAAATTGTAAAATCAAGTAGCAAGGCAGTAAAAAGCATCGAAAATTTCATATATTCGATACGTGTGACAACGACGTTTGCCTTCATGTGTGTGAACGTTCGGGAACCCGTACTTTATGGAATATTTCTTTTGTAAAACGGTTAAGAGTTTTGTTATAAATATTTAAGGATTCTGTTAATGATTTTCCTACACGCACTTTTTATTTATTTATTTATTTTTTTTATTTAATTAATTCCCAAACAACTATACTGTTTATTACAGGGAATATTACATAAAAAAATAACAATATAAACTTTAACAAAGACTCATTCATTTTAAACATTTTTTAATATGTATTTTAAACAGTGATAATTTTTTATTTTTTAAAATTCTTATTGGTAGATTATTGCACATTTTATTCCGTTATGGAGTATTGATCTCATTCCAAAATTACTTTTAATTTGAATTTTTTCTAATAAATCTGTTTGTCTCGTATTATGCTGATGTAAGTTACTAATATGTTTAAGTATGATATTTATTTTTTTTTCTTTTGTTTTAGGGAATGAATGAAAATACATGATTTATATATATGATTAATATCAAAATAATTATTTGGTTTGTACAAATTAATTGTTGGTTCAAGATATGGTAATTTATGAATATATTTAATAATTTTATTTTGAAGTCTTGTTAAAGGTGTTAATATTAGTCCACTAACTTTTCACCTTCGTGGATTAGACGATTTTGGATATTTTGTGTTTTTTCCTTCCCCCTTCCTACTCCATTCCGTCACATCACATCATGTTCTCCGCCCCCTGTCTTCCGTTATATCTGCATTGAGCGTTTTTTTATTTTGTCGTATTTGATTTTTAATTATTTTTTAATGTAAATGACGTTTATTAATGAGTTGTATGGATTTTTTATACAAACTTTCATCCCCTATTTTAAATGAAGTTTCAAAAATACTACCTCTTTTTCTGGGTAATCAGCAGTCTAATGACCGATAGCCATATTTACAACTTTAGAAAGACGATTTTTCTATACAATCTTTTATCTCCATTTTAACCCCATCCCAAGGCATGTAATTCCAAAAATTTTAAAACAGGTTATTTTTATTTATATCATATCATATATGTATATCATCATATATAATCAATAGCTAACATACAAATTTTTAGATTTCTAAGTCCAGAATTAACGAACCTCTATACTACCACTTTAGGGGGGAAGTTTTCTAAAATCCTCATTTAGCTGACGTCGCCTATTTTTCTGGGTAATCAGAAGCCTTATTTCCAATTTTCAACATTAAAAATGAGGATATTTCAGTACAAACGTTTATCCCCATTTTAACTTCCCAATGGATGTAATTTCAAAAATGTTATAACAGATCATTTTAATCGTAATTATTAGCGTACATACCAATTATCATACTTTTAAGTCCAAAAATGACGAAGTTTCATACAAATCTTTAACTTTCTTTCCACCCCTTTGCCTAAAATTCTTGTAGTTAAAGATATTTTTTTAAATTTTCGTTTTCCTGTATAAATAGTTTTTTTTTAATACCAATAATATTATAAATCTAATAGAATTCTTCAACTTTCTTTCTACCCCTTTAGGGGGAAATTTCCTAAAATCCTTGTAGCTAAATATATATTTTTTTTAATTTTAGTTTTCCTGTAGAAATAGGTTTTTTTTTTAAATCTCAATAATGTTATATATCTTATAGAATTCTTTACTTAGGACAAACTATGTCTTATTTAAAAGTATATAGTTGTTTGAAAAATATAAGTAAGAATACGAGTAATATTATTTGATAGTAAGATATTGTAATTTCCTGGAGCAAAAACAATGTTTTTCTTCGAAAAAAACTGTTTTGAATTAAAAATGTATTTTGCAGAAAAAAAGACCATTTACTTCTTTCAAAATATATTTTATGGGTCTACTTTTTTTAAAATTATAGTAAGGTTAGAAAGTAAATGTTAAATTAACAAATTGAATAACATCCATCAAAAGGGAATTACTAAAATACCCAGAAAGAAATTAAAAAGATACTAATTAAAAAACTGCTTAAAATTTTGCCTACTCATATCGAAATATTGCACCATCTTGTGGTAGACGATTCGCTTTGCAATTTATGTTTTTTAGGTCCCTTTATTTTTAAGTCGTAATAAAATTGATATTAATTAATAACGTAAATTTATGAAATAATTAAACAAAAAAAATCCAATTGGCCAAGATCAAAGTCTGGTTCTTGTATTTAAACCTTAAGCAAGCAGAACAATTATTTTTTTTTAGGAGAACGAGAATCAAAAAAATATTAAACAGGGTAATCGACTAAAAAGATGGGCCTAAGTAGAATACATAACAACATAACATAGGCCCACAAAAAAGTGGTGTGTGCTGGATGTCGGACTAGGATTTTCTGGAGTATTTTGATCCGCTAAACACGAATCTGAGGTCAATATTGGGGGTCACACAGCAATAATCGAGAAAAGGCATAATTTCAGATATTAACGATTTTTTTAAATTTAAAACGACAATATTTTAAAAACTATAAAAGATACCCGAAACTTGCCATAAACTATGTATTTTTACAAGACCTTTAAATTATATAACCTTTTTTGGCTAAATGCATTTTTTTTTATTTTTGTACTTTTTCTGCAAATTTTTAGTGATTTGGGATTCAAAAGAAATAAAATAAATGATTTATTAATAAAAAAAATAAACAAAAATTACATGAATTTTTTTCCCCATTTTAGACTGAAATTTTTTGTCAAAATGACATTTTCATTTATATCTCCTTTATTATTTATCGTATTAAAAATGTTTATTTAACTTTTTGTTCTATGAAATTTTGTTTGTATCTT
This sequence comes from Listronotus oregonensis, assembly GCA_019359885.1. Taxonomy (NCBI): domain Eukaryota; kingdom Metazoa; phylum Arthropoda; class Insecta; order Coleoptera; family Curculionidae; genus Listronotus; species Listronotus oregonensis. The sequence continues at coordinate 65,993 of JAHBCN010001185.1, forward strand.
TAAGAGTTTATATAGTCGTAGTCCAAACATTTCGTGCCGGTTAATGTACCGTATTGGTTTTTTTGGGGTTTTTTCGATTTTTTGCTGTTTGACCTTCAATTTTGCCTTCAGATTCGTGTTTAGCGAAAAAAATACACCAGAAAATCTTAGTCCGACACCCAACCCACACCACTTTTTTTTGTGAACCTTTTGTAAATAAGGTGTGGCTAGTTAATAGTCTTACAGTTAGCTTCCTCTTAGAGTTAGTTATGTACGGTCAGAAAGTTTTAGCTGGAGAATTTTTTAACTATTTATTTTATTGGACAGTTGAAATACAGCATATTTTAAAAACACGTAAAGAATTGTTAATTAGCATTGGCATACATGAACTAGAACAATAATTTTATACTAGTATATATTACATAAATTTATGTGGAACCAAGTGTGGAACATAAAAACGTATTTTCGAAATAAAATGGCAAGGCAAGTAATATAACTAGTTACATTAATTTTGAAAACAATAAACATAACATTTTAATTTCCATACTTACTACTTTTATAAGCTTAAAAACGTATAACCCTAACCCTTTTTAGGTACCCTAATAACCAAATTTCTCTATTAGAGCAATAATGTTTTCTTTACAGCCATGAAAGCATCCCTCATTTAAATTTCTAGTGAGTGGTACTGTTAAATGGTTGGTAAATTAAATTATGCTTCTTGACAAATAATGATATTAATGTTTACGAAATACAGGACCGCCGGCACCTATGTATTTTTTTATCTTCAGGACTGCCCACAGAATCTTATATAAAGCCTAGGTAAGTACTAGGTACGGTGAAAGCCAAATATGGTTTTTCTTAGTTCCTTCAAAGTTGTCCTCCAAAGTATCGAAACATGTAGATATTGCATTTTGCGGTACTTTTAGACAACCCAGTAGTGCCACTACGTAGGTTATGCAAGGAACTACTACCTGCCCCCCCCATTGTTTGGTTAAAATAAGTAAAACATATTTCTCCACTAAAATAGAGCTAATACGATAAGCTAATATTACACAATAGTTTTGTCTCACTATGATTCTAGACTATGTTCTTAGTTGTTTTTAATACTGGTCTTAACTAGTCTTAAATAATAATAACTAAGCAAATTATGTTTCCTTTTTAAATAAATCCAACGCAATTAAGCACGGATTAACGTATTTACACTAAAAATACGTATTTAGAAAAATCTTAAGTGTTATTAGTGAGGGAGGAGTAGAGTCAAATCTCACGACATCTCACCAAGGGGGAGGAGGGGGTGTCAAAAAAAAATGCCAAAATCACCTCACGTAATTATTGGACGCCCTCCAACACCTTTTAGAGTAAAGAGAAACAGATTATACAGGTCTGGTCAAAAATTTAAACCTATATTTTTGCTCCAAAAGAAATTAAAAGTAATCATATAATATTCTTCCATATACCTCGAATCCATTGTTTAACAGTTTTAAAAATTATCGTATGATATTATGATATGTTAAAAACCGTTTATTTCTTAAGAAACTATAATATAAAATAGTTAACAAAGGCTTAGTACTTTTTAAAATCTACTATAGTTAAGATAAATCGTTATATAGGATTGGTCAAAAATTTTACAGGTTTGATCAAAAATTGATGCCAAAACAAGGTCTTATTTTTTATAAATAAATTTACTTTTATATTACCCGATATTTTGATTGCAAAAAAAAATTAAAAAAAAAACAATTACATTACACACCATCCAAATAAATATATTTATTTTTAAAATATCACCAGTAATGAAATCATCTAAAATGCTTTTATATTTTGTACACTTTTATATAATATGTTTAGAACTCAACATCTGTAAAAATAAAATATTTAGTAATATACAGGGTGTTCTGCTAAATAAAATTGTTTTGCAATTACTTTAAACTCATTCTCTATAACCAATTTTTCTTCACTTGATTTATTTATAAAAAAAAACTTCTAAACCTTTTTGCCTAAACTTGCTTGCTAGCTAAGTTTTTTTTCATATAATTCGGCATAAATTTTTAGATCTCAATACCTGAAAAACGATTGTTCGAAACTTTTTATTATAAGGTTTTTTACTAGCTATGTTATCATTTTCATACAAATTAGCTATAATTTTTAAAACTTGATTTCTGAAAATAGTTTGATCTAGACATATGATAAATTACACATTTTTTTTTCTAATTGCTAGAAGAATTAAAATATCACCATCTCCTCCACTGCATCTTGCCGTTTTCAGCCTTAAACTGCAAAACCGAAAAGAAAATATACATTTTTTTTATTTAAGTCGCCCTTAACTTTGAAACTGTGGGTCGTAGAAAAAAAAATAGAAAATAAAGGTTTCGTAACTAAATTTTCCACAAGATAGGATTGGTTAAATATCGCCAAATGTATTACACTTGTTGCAAAATAGCAATTAACAAAAAAAAAAGTAATTTTTTGCGTGGATTTTTTGGATCCTAGATTTCTCTGAATACCTTCCTATTTGGCCAGATAAAACGTTCAAATGTTTTTTAAAAAATTATAATCGGATCATTTGGCGCCTTTAGCAACAGTTTAAATTTATAAACAATTGCTAAGAGCAAGAATTGTTTTAACAATTTTTATTTAAACAAATAAAAAATACATGTTTTTTGCTCTAAAATGATCCTATTAGTAAAATATGAATAAAAATAAGAAAATAATTCTATATTTAACTTAAACGCCGGTCAACTTTGGCAGCCTGTATCCTGGCAATCAGTTGACCGGTTGACAATTTTGATGTATTTAAAAAGCCTCTTTACAAGTACTGAATGTTTATCAAAACATAATTTTCAATAATTTGTGGAGTCAATTTGTTTATAAGCAATGTTTTTTTCCATAATTTCAACCAATTGCTGAGGACGTCCAAATAATGAGATTTTCATTTAAAAAAATATCTAGAAGCTTTAGGTCTCTAGTATATGTAAAAAAAATTTAAATGTTTAAGTTGAAGATTCTGGACTCTACTTAATTTGAAAATTGTGAATTTTTCTCAATCGAAATTGGATCGGAATTATTATGCAAAAAACTATCAAAGCAAACTTAACAAAAATTTAACGTAATTTTTTCATTTAGTATGATGTTCTTTTTGGCCGAACAGTCTTAAAGGTCCAAAAAAATCGCCGAAAAAACTATGCTTTTTGCACCAACCTAATGCATTTTGCGATTTTTAACCAATTTCATTTTGTAGAAATTTTAATATAAAAACGTTTTTTACTGCTATTTTTCTTTACGATCAATACTTACAAATTTTTTTATTAATATAATTAAATTTAAAAAATTACACTCTCTATGTTTAACAAATGTTCCGCACCCTTCTGAGAGGGAGCTATCTCGATTCTTGTTATATACATCTTTACGAAGGGTGGTAAAAAGTGTCTGTGTGTGTCAAAAAAAAATAATAAAGACACTTTTTAGTCACTATGAACCTTTCAAAAAGATGAAAAGGCAATATTTTAATAAAATTTTAGACGATTTTTTTTATTCTTAAATCTATGACAATTAACAGTACCAAAATTAAAACTACTCTTCATAAACCTATTTTCAAACATCCCGTCTCAACTCTAAAAGTAAGAATAGTTTGTATATATATTTTTCTGATTATTATTTTTGTTTCTTTAAATGAGGCTTTCTGAGCACCATATTTTTAGTATATAATTTCTTTCCATTTAAATTTATTATTTATTTAAAATATGTAAAGCTATATGATTATGTTTAGTACTTCTAGTTTTCCTATTTATTTTACAAGTTATCAGTAGTGATAAATTTTCTAAGATAATATTAACTCTAACTTTAAACACAGTAACGTTTTTAATGTAAAAAGACCAAAAATAGTGTTAAACGACATCTGGGAAAAACATAGCTTTTCTACTGATTTATTTAAAGAAAATATTAAAATTTTTATAAAAACGCGTATGCCTCGTTTATAGCACTTGTCCACGTCAAGAAATTCTTTACTGGCAAAAGACTATGGCAAAAATTCGATTATCTCAAGTGAAAAACTGCCTGTTTATTCATTTTAATGCAATTTTGATAAACAGAAATGTGAGGAAAAGTACATATCAAGTATGCACTTTATACCAGAATTACTTGTCGCAAAAATATAAAGGATGAGCACGATGGGGAAATTGAAAGTTTCGTTTAAAACCTACGAAAAGCATAGAAAAATTAATTTTTAAAAATTCACTCTTATTTTGGGGTTGGAAATTTGCTTTTATTAAATCTAAAAGAAGCCCGTTTCGGATTTTGAAAATAACAGTGTTATTAAAAGGTATTTTCACTGCGATTTTTTTTTGATTTCGAAGGGGGGAGGGTCATTTAATTTTAAATATTTCTTAAGCACAGGAAAAAAAAATAATTACATCTTCGGTTAATTTCTACGGATTTTTCAAATTTAAGGCATTTTATTGTAAACTAACTTTGCCCCCATTTGGATCTTCTGTGTGGAGGGAATTTGCAATCCTGCAATCCTGTATAAAACAAAAGAGTTTAAAAGCCTAAAAATATATAAAATGTCTTATAGAAGGGCTAAACTAACAGAAAAATTAATTATATGATAAATCGAAATATCACGTATTTTTTATTTTAAATACTTATTTCACTTCAATACCAATAATTATATTTATTTAAATTTAGTTTTGTCATGTTAATTTATTCCAGGTATTTTTATCAATAAAATAAATAAATAAAAATGCTATTGTTTTAATAAATATGTTTTTAAACCAAAGAACTAGGTAAAATGTCGTTGGCTTCGTATTGGTTTTTGATCCAAGTATATAGAGCAGAAAATAAAAAGTACCTAATTAATTCTTTATAAAACCACCAAGAAAGTTTAGAATGAGTTTTGATAATAAACTCAAAATATAGACCCTTAAAATTAAGGGGGTTAAGTACCTAGAGCTGAACCCAATTAACGGTAAGCATTATCAAGAAAAGTCTTTTTTTTTCTTTTCAAACTGAAAATAATTAGCTTATTCAACAAAAGAATTAGCCTTAAGAAATTTTTTAATTCAACGCAGCGTGTATAAAATAGCCATTCTATTTTAGATAAAAATTTTCGCCACCACTTAAGTTGACTTTTAACCAAACCATCCCAATCGACACGCTTTTTTCGGAATCACTCCGGTATATTAATCCCCTAAAATTTGTGGAAAATCATATACACATTTTCGCGAACGTTTGTATTGCATTGGGTATTCCCTCAAATATAATATGAACATAAAACGTGAGAGGCGTAAAGAGGGCAAAAATGTCAAAACTGCACCATCCACAGAAGGAAAAGACATCAAGTATGGTATGCTATATACCACGTCCATGTCTGCAAATTTTTAAAAATCACTCTGGGGTATTTGCTAAATCTGAAGAATAGCGAAAATAACGTTATTGAAAAAGCTTTCGATTTAAAATCTTCCTTAACTTCTAAAGAGTGCAATCATCCCCTAAAATATATAAAATGTCTTATAAAAAATAAATAAATTTATGATCAAAACTTACTCCGTAAATAAAGTAGTTATACATTTTTTCGTATTAGACATGTATTGAAACCATATAAATATACCCTTAAAATTTTCCGATTATCTAAAGTTGCTTATTCAAAAAAAGAATAGCCTTGATTCTATATATTTTATTTTTCGAGGATTGAACATCCCTACAAGGGGGTATATTAATCCCCTTGCAGAGGTATTAGCTTTAATTAAAAATGAACTTGTCAAAAAGCATCATGAAGGGTCTGTCTATATACACGTCCATGTAGGAAGTAGTGCTAAAATATGAGGCGATTTAAAAGCATAAGCTAACCAAAACTTTTAGTTTATATTTTCTTTATAATAAATAAGGTTGCTTTACCCTTAATTTATTGAACTTACCCCCCTTGGGGTGGTTTATTATCTTGATAAACTTACTCTAAGGAAGAAAATATGAGGGTTTTATGTTATTATCATATTTGAAATTTCCTAAAGCATGCTTATTATAGGGGTTTTTTACAATTTTGAAGTTTTTATTATGATTTTCTAAAGCATCTTATTATATTTTTTACAATTTTAAGTTTTATATGATTTTCAACATTTTAGGGGTTTAATATACTCCCTTGCAGGAGTAGTTTTGGTTAAAAGTAAACTCGAACAATCTAGGTACACCTGATTTATATACTTGGATCAGAAAAATACGAAGCTAAGACTTTTTTTGAAAAAGCTAGCATTTCATTCAATTTTTCCTATTGATAAGGGTGGTTTCACCCTTAGATAAGGGTGGTTAATTATCATATACATTTATATTTCATAAAACGTGAAAAATCTGCGTTTTTTGCAATTTTTATAGTTGCACATAACAGGGGTTAGTTTACAACCTTCTTAGAAATTATTTTATTTTTCCAAGGTCCATCGAAACAAAAATTGCAGTGAGAATAGCTTTTAATACCACTGCTATTTTCGCAATTCTTCAGATTTGGCGACTTTCCAACCCCTAATTAGGGGTAATTTTTAAACATTTGCAAAAAAACGAAAAACAAAGCTTATCCTATTTTTTTGCGACGAGTGATTTGGTATAAAATACATTTTTGTATGTCTTTTCCCCACCTCTCTGTGAATTGTGAAAAAACAGGCAGCTTTTGCGGTCATAGGTATTGCTTTGTTAGATGCAACACTTTTTATAAATTATTACCTTTTAGTTGATTAGTATAAAACCAATCATAAAATTCCACTTGGCCTTTATTATTTTTAAATTTACAATTCTTGTTAATAACTGTACATTTTGGCCACAGGAATGGTATAACGTCTTAATCCAATCGTTGCATGACTGTTCACTGTTCCTAATAAACACCCAGAATAATTTAAGCAGTATTTAACCGATCATAATGAGTCTTTTATAATGAGTGACCACAAGATGTTAAGCAAACTTTTATTTATTATTCTGATTTTAATTGCTCAACTGTAAAGTACAAGAAATCATCTGGGCTAAACGTCATATTAGCAAACGTTTTTAAAAAATGGACTGCATCTATCCCTTCTCGCTTTTTCCGATTTCTTATAACGAGAGAGTTTTTCGGGATAGGGAAGGCCGCTCATTATCTTTAAAGAAGGATCCAAGTCGCTCTTTTAATTATAGACTTAATTTTCTTAGTTAGTTTTAAACACTTCGTGGACTGTCTCAAGATAAAATATCCCTTTTATGCATAAATTCATGTCCCATGACGGACCTAAAAGATTGGTATGATAGCAGTAATAATTTTCTTTATAATGACGCCTTTAATTAAGATATAACTGGGTAAAAATATTTATTTTAAAACTGACATCGCCAATGATAAAATATGACAATCTATCACACAGTCAGTAATATTTTATTCAAATTTCTACCATATATGACGGCATATATTTTTTTGTTTCTGATAATATTTATTCCTAAAAGCAAAAACTTTTGTTATGCAGGCTGACCCTTTACCGTTTAAGCTACTAAGTCTTAAATTTCTTTTACACAAATTAACAATAATTTACCTATTTTGATTATTACGTAATTACGTGTACAGGGTGTCCAATTTTCGTTGTCATTATGGGGTTTCTTTGTTGCTAGGGCAGATACAAGGTTGCCGTTTACGCAAACCTGGGCTACTTTTTTGAAAAACGAAAGATGCCTAAATCAGAATTTTCCTAGCCCTCTTTGTTTTTGAGCTACAGGGTGAAATTGAAAATTTACACTTTTAGAGAATACCTCGTGTCTCAGCTCCCTGATTACTTATCGAAAAGGTAAATAATAACACTCTTATAGAACTTTTTACGTATAATTCAGCGGCGGGCTCGATTTTTTTTTAGATCTACTTTTTTTGAGATACGATCAGAAGTTATGATATTTTAAATGGGACCCCCTGTGTTTTATTATGTCATTAGATTGTCCTATTTTTTTGCCATTATAATGATATATAACAATTGCCATTTTTGTATCTTGAGATGTCAAAAATCTAACAAATATGAAAATTTGACGTGTTATTTTTTTAGTTGGCCGTGATTTCTAGAACAAAATTCTCAAAAACATTTTATTTATTCTATATTTATGGTGTAAATAAGAATATTCTGAAAGCTAGATACTAAAAAATCAAATTAAATAAAATATTTTACAATCTGTTCTGAAAATTTGTAATATATGATAGTCCAGCCAGTAAGCCATGGAAACAAAAGAAATGAAATTGTAAAATTTACAGTTGTCAACATCGCTATCGGACTGGAGGTATTCTTTCCAGTTTTAAATTTAAAGAATGGCTGCAAATAAAGAATTTAAAAATTTGAATATTATAATATTATTTATTTACAGAATTTAATTTATAGAACTCGACACAACACAGTTAAAGATCTTCGTAATGCCACTTAAGAGGCTTTTAGACAGATACAAACGCATCTCGCACCAATATTAAATTAATTGCGCAGAATTACCAAAGTGTGTGATAGCTGTGTGAGAGAAAATGACAACTATTTCGAGCAAATCTTTTAATCTTTTTTGTTATGTTAAAACACATCAAATTTTCATATTTATGAGGTTTTTGACATCTCAAGATACAAAAGTGTCAAATATTATATATCATTATAATGGCAAAAAATAGGGTAATCTAATCACAAAATAAAATACAGGGTGTCCCATTCAAAAAGGATCTAAGATACATAATTATTCTCTAAAGTGTATCTGTAGCTCAAAAATAGTGGCTCTTAAAAAAGTAGCCCAGTCGAACCCCATAATGCCGCTTGGACATCACGGATCTTCTGCTAATTATCAGTCGTAAAAGTTCTATAAAAGTGCTCTTTTTACCTTTTCGATAGGCGATCAAGGAGCTAAGATACATACGATGTATTCTCTAAAAGTGAAAATTTTTAATTTCATTACTTATGGCTGTAGCTCAAAAACAAACCTGTTAGAGGTCACCGGGCTAAAAAAATTGTGATTTTGGCATAAAAAAATTTATTTTTTTTTGTTTCGTTTCTCGATAAAAGTAGCCCAGGTTTGCGTAAACCCCATTCCTCTAAAAATCATGAATATTTTTGGTATTGAAATTTTCACCAATCGATAAAATTGGACATCATGCAGGAAAATATAGCCAAATAATCTTCTAAAAAATTTTTTTCCTAGAGCGTATCGTTTGGCAAAACAGGTAAAAAAGTATAATATCGGATAGCGTGCGTAGATTAAAATATTTAGAGTGTGCTGCTCAATTATAAGAAAATCAAATCTGCAAAGACCTATAAACCGCTGGTCGGGCGAAAACAAGTTCCGCGGAGAAATTAATGTTTTCGATCCGCGAAAAAAATTACTTTTAACAAAAAATATTATTTTTGGTCCGTTAAAAATGGCGTATCTAATCCAAATAAGCAAGCAAGCGTTTTACATAGATTCTAAAACTATAGCAATCAGAAATATCCAAACAAATATAGCTTTTGCAGCAATAGCAAAAATAAAAAGAAAATATGATTTTATCATTTAATATATTAAACGATGTCAATTTTATCCTTATAAATCCTGTTTAGGGTATTTATTTTTTTACATAGTACTGAGGAGAAATTATCAAAAAAATAAAGCTGTACACATATAATTTCTCCATATATATTAAATTATGATTAACATCTCTGAAAGAAAACATAATATCCATGGACTTTCCATAAAAAATAACAATTACCTTTTCTGCTTTGGTAGTGATGTTCAACTTTACTAAATCTTATTATAGGTTAAATCCTATTACTTACGCAGCTTTGTTAAATCACCTCGATTTGCTATTTTACTACCTTAGTCATTCTTTTATTACACAGTGAACATAAAAACGAGACTTTACCAAAAATCTATTGTCTCTTTGCTCTCATCTTGGGTCTTTTTAAAAATGAAATATTATTATTGCAATGTTTTTAAGCCACAATAATTAACCTTATATTTAGGTTTAAAAAAAAAATTAAAATTATTATTTAAGTTCTTTTTTTTTAATTAAAAGTTAAAGTAAAAAATAATGAAGTTTTGAATGTATTAAATTTTTAAGCAACCAATATGAAAACCTACTGTATTAAGAAATTTTAATTCAAAAATCTCCCACTGTTTTGGATATTTAAAATTTTTTCTTTTCTAAACAACAGCTTAGATCTGATTTGATACAACTTTAACTAAATTATCACCGTGTTATATATTATAATCCGTATAAATAAGTTTTTTGTTAGTTTGGAAAAACAAAATTTATCAGGCAATCTATTTAAGATTACAATAATACAATACAGTACAATTAATTCTACCAAAAAAACTGAGGAATACTTTCCATCACGTACTATATACCCAAAATCAAAATAAATAAGTTTTAATATCTTGAAAATGGGTTATTTTTAGTTTGTTAGGATTTAAATTTTTATGGTTATATGAAACACGTACCGTGTACAAAATTTATCAGGCAATATTTAAGATTACAATAATACAATACAGTATTAATTCTACCAAAAAAACTATACTTTCCATCACGTACTATATACCCAAAATCAAAATAAATAAGTATATAAAATGGGTTATAGTTTGTTAGGATTTTATGGTTATATGAAACACGTACCGTGTACATATATATATATATATATATATATATATATATATATATATATATATATATATATATATATATATATATATATATATATATATATATATATATATATATATATATATAAAATATTATAAATTCTTTCATTTCAAAACGAACCACCCCCTAAATATCTTTAAAAAAAAACACTCACCAAAAAAACAAAGAAACACGTCGATTTAGATATACAGGGAAAGCTTAATTTCGTATTTGATAAAATTTTATCAGTCACCTCCTAACCTCAGTTAACCTCACTTTGATATGTCAAATGGCAAGCCCCCATAGTGTGACACATCATTGTAAGCGGCATGAAATTTACTATCCAACATTACTAGAGAAACTTTAAATCGATGGACGTAGAAGCGACTTAGAAGTAAAAATGTGTGTTAATTAGTTTATCGTGTTCAAATAATTTATTTTATCAAATGCTCAAATGTGCGCCGTTATTGGCGAGACAATATAAAAGTCTGTTTTGAAATTCTTCGCGAACGTTGGCGAAAGTTTTGTCTGGTAATACCTCTGCATTCTAGTGTAATTCTACATTTAAGTTCTTGAATATTTGCAGGTGGCGTTTTGTACACTTTACTTTTTAAATAACCCCAGAGGAAAAAGTCTAGAGGAGTTAAGTCTGGAGACCGTGCTGGCCATTCGATGGCACCTCGTCTGCCTATCCATGTGCCTGGAAACTGTTCATTGAGCCACTCTCGAACTGCTAAAGCATAGTGGGGAGGGGCTCCATCTTGCTGGAAATGCAAATTATTTTCACTGAGTTCCATAGCACCATTTTCATCCACCTGATTTTCCAAAGGATGGACGATAGAAGGGTATATCGCATTTTCAAAAGGGTTTCAGATACAGTTGCCCAGTTAAATTTTCTTCCAGAAAGAATGGCCCGATAATTTCGTTTCCATAAATACCTGCCCAAACGTTGATCTTCTCTGGAAATTGAGTATGTCCTTCCTGAAATATGTGCGGATTTTCATTATCCCAATATCTGCAGTTATGTCTATTAAGAATTCCATTTAAGAAGAAAGTTGATTCCGTCAGAAAAGCAGATATTTTTGATCAAATGAGGTCTTCGTCAATTCACTGGAACATTGATTCGCAAAATTCTATTCTTCTATCATAATCGTCTTCGTTGAGTTCATGAAGAATTTAGCCCATTTTGTATGGAAAAAACTTATTCTTTCTTCAAAATTTTGTGCACGGAACCCGTAGAAATATTGGTCCAGCTTAGAAACTTTTGGAATAGACAACGTCGGATCTATTGCGAACTGTCCTAGTACCTCAACCTGACGTGCTTCGTCTAAAACCCTTTCATTAGTTGCATACAGATCCAGTTTCTTCAAACTTTTACACCAATTCCATTACATATTTATGCCCCACGTTTTATTTTGATGCCTCTCATTGAATACTCTGGCGGTTCTACGCGCGCATCGATCTTCAGCCCCATATAGGAAAATTATTTCTATTCTCTCTGCTAGAGTATACACCATTTTAAAATCAAGATTCTTAATTAATTTAAACTAACGATGTCAAAATAAAAATGACAATCCTAACAGTAATATTTAACTGGTTCCTAAGCGTCTTAAAAACTTGTGCTATTGCAGTGTTTTGCTGTAGCAGGTAACACAAAAAATAATAATTGGAATGAATGCACACTAAAATAGTCTGCGAGGAATTTCAAAACAAGCTTGTCTCGCCAATAACGGCGCACATTTTGAGCTTTTGATAAAATAAATTATTTGAACACGATAAACTAATTAACACACAATTTTACCTTCTAAGTCGCTTCTACGTCCATCGATTTAAAGTTTCTTAGTACTGTTTGATAGCAAATTTCATGCCGCTTACAATGATGTGTCACACTATGGGGGTTGCCATTTGACATATCAAAGTGAGGTTAACTGGAGGTTAGGAGGTGACCGATAAAATTTTATCAATCACGAAATTAAACTTCTCCCTGTATATCTAAATCAACGTGTTTCTTTGTTTTTTTGGTGAGTGTTTTTTTTTAAAGATATTTAGGGTGGTTCGTTTTTGAAATGAAAGCACTATATATATATATATATATATATATATATATATATATATATATATATATATATATATATATATATATATATATATATATATATATATATATATATATATATATAGATATATATATATATATATATATATATATATATATATATATATATATATATATATATATATATATATATATATATATATATATATATATATATATATATATATATATAATATATATATATATATACTGACACTAAGTCAAAATAAGGTAAATAAATATTTTAAATCAAAAAAAATTACAGTGTGTTTGGGACCTGAAAAGGTGACTTATTACCAAATTTCGTGAAAAACAAATTTTAAAGAATAAAAAAAAACAAAAACTTGGTTTTTTCAATTTTTCACATAAATTTTGAGGTTATGTGAAAAAAGTGTAAATACAAAAGTTGTAGATCTTTTTATTACCCACAACTTTGCCAATTAACTTTTTTCCATAGGACTTGTAGTTTTGTCGGAAATCGAAATAACCGTTTTTTACCCTTAAAAACTCATCCCCTTCCTTCAGTGTGTTCATTTTCGTTTGACAAAATTACTTGAACAAAAAAAGTATTGCATTGGATCAAAATGTTAGCAATAATAATTGCTTACCAGGTGTTATTCTCAAACGGAAATAAACAGATTTTAGAGTTCCAGTCTGTTATATCCTGTAAAATTTATTAATGTTTTTATTTATTCGTCATTAAACCGATTTATCTTAAATAATAAAGAACGCGATAGTTTTTTGTTTTTGCTCTGAATGAAATAAAAGAACAGATCCAAAAAAAATCTAATATTGTAATTTAGCAGGTCTTGTGTCGTCACACGTCGTTTTGATCTGACGTCAAATTTGGGCCAGACGTAAACTTTCAAACGTAATTACTCCAAAACTATTTTTTAATAAAATATTTTTAGCAGATGGTTGTTTAATACGAAAAGAAAGAGAGTTGACATTTTTAAAATAAAACTTTATGCTAATGACAATCTCTATGTACAATAATGCAGTAAATAATAATTTTTATAAATAGATGCTTTCACCTAATATTGTAGTGAAGCTAATCGTATTTAATTATGTCACAATTACTTAATTATTATTCCTTTTCTTTCTTGCAATAAATAGACGAATAATAGTTGCGTTGCTTCTCTTTTGTTTTGGTTTTTGGATTGGCTAAGACTAACCCAGATTAATGCTGTTTATTTGCCCAATATAAGCCGGAATTTGTTGCATCAACAACCGCTTTTTGTAATAATTTCTGGTTTTTCCAATTAAATAATTAAAAATTCTTGTTTTAGTTTTCAATACTAAACCTTGAAAATTGAGATCGCAGTTGGCAATGCACCTAGAGCGTTTACAAAATTGACTGTTTTTTTTTGTTCTGAGTGAGCTAAACGACCAGATTCTTGTTAATCACTTGTAGTTACTACTTATAATAAAAAATTAATAAGAAAACCAAATATGTCATACTTTTTTGAGTTGAACAGAACAGAAGTGCAATACATAAGAATTTTTCAGGCAAAGAGAATAGAAAAAAATGTATTAACCAACATGTTAACCAGATAAAACTAAATAAGGTAAAAGATCTGGTAGGATAATGGATAATTCTAACAATGTATCTAAATGATCAACGCGTGTTAACGGGAATAAAAACTGAAAAAAAAACTTACTAGAACAACACGATAACCAGACTAAACCAAATTTGATACAATTGTATAGAATGAAGTTTTAATTTTAACATATTTTGTTAATCAGGGGCGTACATTAAGAGTCCATTCGCGCCGCGAAAATTGGATCCAATTTGGGGTTCGGGGCATAATGTTTTTCTCAAAAACGGTATAAGTTATCAATAATTTTCAAAAACTATATGAAAGCCAACGCTTAAATCTAGGCTTCTGCTGTAATAGTTTTTTAAATTTGGATTTAGTTTTTAATATTTCCTTGAGTGAAAGTCACCCTAAAATCGGTTATGTTTAGATACTATTTTCTCTTAAGTCGATTCATATTTCAAAAATCCGTTACAGCAGGGGCATAGATTATTTCCTTACCTTTAAAATGGTGTATAATTTATGTCATTTAAGTAAAAAATACTTTAAACTTAAATAAAATATAATATTTTTAATGCGGCTATAGGAAAATTGTGGTAGTTTAGTCTTCGCCCACCGTCTCTGCGTCCTTTCGCCCGACCCCTAAGGTGTAGCGTAAATGCACTCTTAACAGAACTTTAAAACGGATTAGTTTAAAAAAAGAAACAATAAACGAAAAATACACTGATCAAACTAAATTATAAATTCTGTAAAATGTAGCAATTTTCTTTGGTTGGTAAATAAAATCCAGCCTGCTTTTTAAATTCTAAGACAGTTATGACCTCAGAAATTTAGGTTTAATTAGATGGCAAACTTTTAAAATATCCCCTAAATATATAATACAACCGCCCCTGCTTTAGGACGTTCCAAGTAAAATTATGCACAGAGCCATATCTGGAACAACATTTTTTTTTTGGGGGGGGGGAGTTAGGCCAGTGGCATTTGATAAATTAGGAATTAAACAAAAATTTAATTTATAAATGGGTTTTACTAAAAGGAAATATCAGGTTAAACTAAAAAATACACTTGACAACGTTAAAATTTTAAAAATAATAATTATAATAACAACTGAATATTTCTTTGCTTTTTCCTCGCAAAACGATTTAAGACTTCCGCAGTACCAATTTTAATATTTCTATGTACGCTTAAACGAGTCCTGTTAGCCGTTTTTGACCAGTTAAATTGCGGAAATAGTCTTTTAAACGTCTTAGCGATGAAAATGATCGTTCCGAGGAGGCTGTAAATACAGGCAAAGTATAATACTACTACGGATAAGATGAACCATTCAATGCTATATTTTTGATACCCCTAATGGACTTTGGCTAACGCGAGCCGATGTCCATCGAGAGATTTTCGCGCTATGCATTTCAATCCTTGAACGAAAGTTAAACAGTGTTGCCGGCAGGCCTTTACTGTTGGCGTGATGAAACGCGACTAGAAATTACACAATTCGTTTAGCCGCCCGCTTTCGCTACTTCGTGTTCCGAATAAGGTACAAGCGACAGACATTGACAATGTCGCACATGGTTTCGTACCTCGATTCGCTGGGGCAGGGGTTACCGACTTAATTTTATTCGCATTTACGGAAGCATTGATATCTCCGAACTGATTCAAAACGCCCCATTTAAATGAACCATCTATTCGTAGTAGTATTATCTTTGATACAGGTAATGTGGCCAGAATTTGCAACAAAGTATAAATATTAGGAAACAAAGATGGATTACATGCTGATAATGCTTCAAGACCATTTTTGGGCCTTTCTGCTTGAGGCAACTTAATCCATTTTTGTTTCCACCACTGTAATTCTGCAGATAACGTATCTAGGTCCAAAAAATTCCTCATATAATAACAAGTCATCTATTTTTACTGTGTGCGCTTCGCACATATTTGGCACTACACAATATAATGATGAAAGTGATTATTCGTGATTTGCATCATTCAAATAGCTGCAGTATTCACATGCTTAACAGCTCTAACGAGATTAAAATCCACAGTCTGTAGAATTCTGCATAACGGTAGAGTAAAAGCAAATAAAGTGGATACAGTTGACATACTGTTCATAAACTCACTGGTCATAATAGCTCGAAGGAACTGCAAAGCTTTTGAAGAAGTTTCGATGTCTTACTTGTTTTAATTCTTCTTATGTTTTAACAATTGGTTTAAAAACTTCAGTAAACCTTATTAGCTCATCATGATTTTCCACCCACCGAGTCTTACACATGGATGGATTTTCCCCCAAAACCCCCCCTCAGATACGGCCCTGATTATGCAGATTGCAGATTTTTTTTTACTTGCGTCCTAAATATACATACTTACATATAACAAATTTCAAATTTCTACTCCCTCGGGAAGTGATTAATAATTTTGATAAGTCAATGATCAGTCAGTCAGTAGTAAAATGGCGATTTTCAAATCCAGTTGACATAGCTTTCTCAATTTTTTTACAGGTAGTAAGATATAATATATGTAACTTTACATACCAAATTTCATAACTTTATGTGGAACGAAAACGAAGTTATGACAAAGGGAAAAACAGGCTAAAATGTTTCCGTATGTGTGTCCGGCCTGAACTTGCCCTGGCGCACTACCGTGCGCTTAGGTGTTTTTTTCTGAGTCATTTTTTTTTTCTATTCATTGAACTTAAAAAAAGTTAAAAGATTCTACCAAAAAAACTTATGGCAAATAAAGGCCAAGTTTCTATTCAAAAATCTCGACCTCCTAAAGTACTGAGATCTAAAACTAGACCAAGTTCTTTTTGGACTTTGCAAGTGTTTTACTGATTTGCCTGTATTAACGAAAAAACTGTCAGTTATAACGAAAAAAGAACATTTAATAAAAAACTTGCCCAGTCAAGAACTTGTAATTTTAGATCTCAGTACTTGAAGAGGCCGGGATTTTTGGATAAGAACGTGGACCGTATTTTACAAAAGTGTTTTTGGTGGTATACAGAAACTTAAAGACCATTTAAAAAAAATGTTTTTATGATGGAGGAAACTGAATAGGCGAATAAGTGGAAATAAGCTTAATTCTTGTTTTTTAAACTCTTCTTTCTCCATTTTAGGTGGTTAATAAAATTAAATTTGAGTAAATAACTCTACTAGTACTATTTCAAATTTTTAAAGCCTTATTTCTTATCTTACATTTTTTGCTCCGTCTGCTAATTTCATTAAAAGTAAACAGAAAAAATCCATACGCGTTTCGTTTATTTAATTTCAGATCGTTTTGAACCAATCTTTTTGTCCCATAATTTTGGACGAGGTATTAAGATAAAATGGTCAAATGTCATTTAGATATGCAATTTAATAAATAACGAAGGGCTAACTACACCGTCAATATCAGTATTAAATAACAGAATGAAAGATTAAGAAAATTCACCGAAAATCTGGCTTTGCTCTCATCCGAGATGTAATATTGGGAACTCATAGTCAAATATCTCTAAAACGTCTTAAACAAATATTATTAAATTTTAAAATCGGAATAAATAGACCTTTTAAAATTTTTTTTAAATATAAAGGGTGTTTTATTTAACAAAAAATATTATGTTCATTGGTCAATTTTTTTATTTGTTATTAGCTACTTTTTTAGTAAATTCTGTTTATTGAAGCCCAACCCTAAACCCTATATATTTCCATTTTTTATTTTTTGTAATATGCATGTATGATTTAATGCATAATATTTATTTATCTGTTTAAAACTTCCTTGTTAAACCCGTAATACGCAATGAAATTGCCAACACCAAAAATGAGCCGTATAATGTAGTTACCTAAAACAAAAAGCTTATAGCTAGGTTTAATTTATTATTCACATAATCTAATTGTGGTTAACGAATACTAGATTTAGTATAGGAAGCATTTTTGGACATTCGACTTCCTTTATTGTTTCAGAGAATTAATTTAAAACCGCAGAAAATTTCACTTTTTAAGTTGTTTTTTGTTACATTGCATCCGTTTTTTGACAAATATCTGTTTATAATAGGCGGCATAATATATTATAATAAGCTTATATACCCTTAGTTAAAATTATTATTTTGGTTTTTCACCAGATAGGTCCGTTTCTCCTAGGAATAGACTGGTGCAAGCACAGTCCCTAAAAAATTTGCAGATTATAGCCTGAAAAAAACTTATTTAAAAAAGTACAAAAAACTTATCAATATTTCAATAACAAATCTACCACCGTTTTTAAGACAAAAAAATATCAACAATTAATAAAAATTATTTAAATGTTGTGCTCTTACTTTTTTAAATAAAAATATTAGTGTGTATCTTAAAATTTTGTTAATTTGTTTTCCTTATTCTCACATCCTAAAGGTGGTACACTTAGCGGCAATATGGATGCCTCTATAGGTATATGCTCAAAGGTTGTATTAACTACAATTTATTGCAGCAATAAATTGGGGTAAAGGGTAAAACATATAGTGTGAAGCGGGCATAAGACCTTAACGGAATAAATAAGGGCGAGTTCTACTATGACAATTTTAACCCATATATCCATAGTTTTTAGAATTGGTCTGAAAAAATGTAAGGAATGTACTGTTTTATTACAGTTATTAGCCATTTTTGTAAGACAATTTTTAGATAGTCCATTAAAAATGACATTTTTTCAAAGCTCTGGGAATCCGTTAGCTTTAGAATCTATAGGCGTATGTTTGGTTGCCTACTAGAAGGAAACTTGTAGTACAGAATCGGAGAAAGTAAAAACAGGTCATTTCGGTCGTACAAATATGGCAACATTGTCGAAATGTGACGGTGACGAGTCGTGACAGTGACAGCCAGCTTAGGAGAAAAAAAATTGTTTATCATAATTGTAATTTGTTTATTAAGTACCGTTTAAAAGACCATTAGTTATATGAACTTTAAAAATGGATCATTTAGCACAAGATTTAAAAGTTGCTTTAGAAGAATCTGAATCCTGTGGACCTATTGTAACCCAATCTTCTGGAAAGTGGGGCTTAAGAAGAAGGACTCGTTCAGCAGGAAACTTACACCGTAATTATTTATATTATTCAGAAATCATTAGAAGTTTTTATTTAGGTGCTGTCAAAGATGCTGTCTTCCACAGTTATGCCTCGAATTTTAATATACAGTTTTTATTCATATGTAGTTATCTACCAAACACTAGACTACCTACTGTCTACTGGATTAGGTATAACTCTTGTAAATTTTAAAAATCTTTAATTATTAGGAGTATTACTATAGTAATATTGACCAATATTGTTTAAGTTTCTCCTTCCTAACACTGGTCACAACTAGACTGAATGATTTTATGGTAAAACATTTATTATTTATAAGATACATTTATTTTAACGTTTCCTTAGTCGTTATTTTTACCAAAAAACACCACCAAAAGTTTAAAAATAAAAACTATCTAAGGATTTTTAAGCTGTGGTACAACTTGGGAAACAATTAAAAAGCGCCCACTTTTTAAATTTTACATGTGTAAAAAGGGAGTTAACAACGAGGTTAACAATAACTGCATATTTCTTGTTTGTGTTTAAAAAAGAGGATGTTGTCAGTTACCTAATTAATATACAAATTACATAGACACCTCATCAACAAATTTAAATTCAGGGAAATACACCGCTGCCCCACTTTTATTAATAATTATATTTAACTTCTAAATGCAATATAACTGCAGTGGTCCTTATGCTCCCTTATCATAATGCACCTTTTACAAAAAAATACTTGTATTAAATATTTTTTATAGAATTTTCCAATTTTTCTATTAAAGATAATTTTTTTTATTTTTTATTTTTTACATTTAATGCTGGTAAAACAATTTAAATTTTAAATATGGCGTCTTCAGTTTCATAAACTTATATGTCTAAAAATCCGTAGGTAATTTCGTTGATTGTTTTTGAATATAAAAATAAAATTTTTGAATGTGTTTTTTGGTAACACTAATGAGTAAGGAATCAGGAAAATAAATTTATCCTGTAAAATAAAAGGTATTCTACAATAAAATCATTCAGTTTGGCTGTTATCAGGTTCTAGAAGGAGAAATTTGAGGAGAGTTTGTGCATTTTTGAGGTTACCGAGTAGGGTGTTATAACTTAAAAACCAAAAGCTCCCGACAAAATTCGAGTTCAGATTCGTGATCGGCACCCCACAAAACCCCTGTATACTAAATTTCAATAAAATTGGCCGCGGATCCGATTAGTAAAAAATTGCCAAATATATATTTAATTATAATTATTGAATGTACCTTTTTTAGTGTAATAGTGCCTGTAAAGCTTAGTACAGCCACTTTACTTAACCGAGTACCTGAGGGGGTAACCACTATCCGCAATCTATAAATTCTTGACCAAACTCTGCAATCCCGCCACAATCTATGCAATCCACGCAATAACTCCGCAATCCCTACAAAATTTACTTGATTCTGGCGCGAGATCTGGAGCAAGATACACAATTGAATGTTTTAGTTAACATTGGATAACATTCATTACTAATACCATTACATAGAGTATATAAAAATCGTTATCTCAAAAATACATATAGGAGATACAAAAAAAATTGTATAATAAAAAATAAAGCTTTTAAAATTGTCCATATAAAAAGTTATATACTTAAACATTTATGATAAGATAAATATTAAAGGAGATGTAAACGAAAATATGATTTTGACCAAAAATTTCAGTCCAAAGGAGTAAAAAAATAATTTATTTTATTTATTTAAATCCCAAATTACACATATTTTGCAAAAAAAAAACCCAAAAATAAAAAAAAAATCATTTTTAATTTTTTTCTTTGAAAAAATACAAAAAATTTGGTTTTTTAAAAATAACTCAAAAAGTATTGCATTTAAACAAAATGGTTAATATAGATTAAATTAAAAGCCTTGAAAAATACATAATTTATGTTTTATAAAATTTTGGTTATCTCTTATAGTTTTGGTGGTATTAAAATTAAAAAAAAAAAAATCGAAAATATCTCAAACACTATAAGAGATAAAATATTGTCAGTTTCAAATTTTTCCTTGAAAAACTTCGGAAAATTCGATTTTTTGATTATAGCATCATATCAACCACTAATTAAGGGTAATTTTAGATATTTTTCGTAAAACCCAATATGCTCATCCTGATTTTTCATTACCAATAATTTGACATATGCAGAATATTTTTAGGATTTTTTTTAAGGTCTCTAGCAAGGGTGAGAAAATAGACTAACTTTGCGGTCACCCTTCATATAACTTAAATCGAAGGTCTTATAAAAATACAAAATTTTTGTCCTTTAGAATTTCCTGTAGCTTTTATAGTTTTTGAAATATCAAAGTTTAAAATTTAAAAAGTAATATCTCAATATTAAGTAATATAGGATAAAAAAAATCGAGGACAAAAAAATTACCTTTTTATATACTCTTGTTACTCTAGTATTATCGCAATCACTGCAATACACTTGCAATCTCCAGCAGTCATTTAAAATCGCTTCTGCAATCCCTATAATTATCAGCAATCATTAAAGTTTTCCTGCAATTTTTGGAAATCCCTCGCAAACATTGAAAATCTACCTGCAATCCCTAAATTCTGCAATCTTGTTACATTTTTCTCCTATTGGTTAACCCCTCGGGAGTACCTAAATAATATAAAATTAACAAAAACATAATTTTACTTTGTAAACAAAAATTATGGGGAGGTGAACACAAATTAGAAAGAAGAAACATAAATTGGAAAAGCAAATGTTAAATTAGATAATAGTTTTATTTATTTACTATTGAGTTTACTATTATAACTTCTGCTTTTGATAAGTAATAAATTAGAAATCATTGCAAGTTTATTATTCTGACAGGAAAGTGCAGATCATGCATAAAAAAGGTTTTGTTGACAAATTTTGATATGAAGTATCCTCATAATAGATTGTCGGGAAAATAATGAAAAACAGCAGCAGAATATAAATTCTGTATTACCATTTTTGGATTGTCATACGCCATTTTAACACCACTTAAAACTTAAATTAAAATATTAGTCGGCATTATAGGTTAAGCAAACCAGTAAAGCTAAAGTGTGCTCATAATTTACATAATAATATGAAATTTTTGTACCAACATGTATATGTTTAATATTTGGATTACTACATACATATTAATCTATTATTTTGATTAAATGAAAATTTTAGTACTTATTTTTTCTTCACTAGTTTTGGGGATTAATCTCGGTAATAAGGTTTTCAGAATGCCTATATTAGATCTATAATTTACTGCCATATAGATCTATATAATTTGTGTAGTAATAACCATATATAACACATTTTGACTTTACAATAACGATATTTATTTTAGAATTTCCTTTCTACCCAGATCTCTACTTGCACAAGTCAGCCGACAACAATTCTGAAGAAAGTTCAAGTAGCCCTTCCGAGCTAAAATGTGACAAGCACCGAACTAAACTTGCTAGTTTTCATCAGTCTGATTCAGATGATTTAAGTCTAAGTGCAGCTGTGACTAAAGCTCTAACTCAAAAAAATGCTCTTAGGATGAAACATTCCATTCATGGATTGTTAAGAGGTTAGATAATATTATATACATTGCCGCATTTTTATTAGTTTTTGGGTGAATGGACAATACACCAAAATGACCAAATTATAAAAAATGCGTGACATATGAATATGTATCCCCAATAGCAATTTTTAAATGAATTTCAAATTTATTATTGAAATACTAAGTATTGAATGAATTTTCATATGCCCTCATGCCTTATTTCGAGTCTAATTTAGGAGAAAATTGTTGATTATATTTTTGTGTAGAATCACATGTACGTTTTTATTAGGTTTGGACAGTTTCATTAAAAATAAATTAACCTATTTACTAGTAATACACATCTAATTTTTTAAGGTTTAAAAATGGTATCCTAATGTGTTAATTAAACCACATTAAAAACAATTATTTTACCTACTAATTTTAAATCTATTTACAAAATACAACAATAATATAACTAGAGGTTCACTGAGACTATATCTAGTTTAAATATTAAACCTTTTTGCTGAGTATAGTTGCCAACATACATTATGTTTCCTTTTACAGCTGAGGTATGTTATGTAATGAGAAACAAATATTTTTGGAGTGACAGGAAAAATAATAAAAAAAAAACATTTCTAACTCTCATCTTATCCTTTTATAATAATTTAAATATTTTAAAATTATTTGGTTCTTAATGTTTTATCCCATGCTTTATCTTCTGAGTATATGTAATAATATAAGTACCAGTATTTTTTCAAGGTGTAAGTCACAGCTTGGAGTCTGACTCTGTCAACGAACATTCCCCTGCCAGTAGGCCAAGTTTAAGGCGAAAGAGAAAGCTGAAACGTATGAGTATTGATGAAACACCTATACCACCAAATGGTAAAAGAAAAAGGTCTCAAAGAATGGACATATTGGAAAACGGAAGGTCTCTAAGACATTCTCTGAAGATAAAACCATTACATCAAAGTGTAGTTGATAAAATAGAAAAGTTTTGTCAACCACCATCATTTGATGAGGCAAGTACTGAGGCAAGTAGTTTTGTAGATTTTTATAGAAAAAGATGTGTGCCCTTCAGAATGTTTTAAAATTCAGAGTATTTCCGAAGATATCTAAGAATAACAAAAATATTAAAAAATCGTTTTTATATTTTTCTGGTTTTATTTGATGAAATATTGCTAATCAAGTTATTTATTTACTGTTACCATTATCAACTTCATTTTTTCTTATTACTGCTATATTGAATTTGTGCTGTTTTCGATGACCCCTTTTTTGGCCCTTCTATTGATGTATACCAAGTTACCCTTATAATTTCAGAATATAAAGAATTATTTTTTGTCAAAGTAGGCTTTGTTTTTTTTCTGTTTGTGACTATTATCTAGTTAGGCTCCAAAACCAAGGACGGTGTTGGAGCTGGAATATATGGACAGAGGCTGAGGGCAGAGTTTTCCTTTAGCCTGGGCACTCTCGCAACCATATTTCAAGCGGAGGTATTTGCTATTGAGATGTGTGCTAGATCGCTGGTTGATCGGCACTGCACACGTAAGACAATTAAAATATTCTCCGATAGTCAAGCAGCTCTTAAGGCTCTTGAATCCAGCCGGTGCAATTCGAAAACCGTCTGGAATTGCAATTATGCGCTGACCAAACTGGGTCAAAACAATAAGGTTACACTACTGTGGAAATTCTGGACACAATCGCCTAGAGGGTAATGGAATCCCGCGAGACCTCCTTGCCAAAAGGGGGACGGAGACAAAATTCACAGGGCCGGAACCGGTCATCGGTATATCTTATGGAACGGCCAAGCAGTTCATATCAGCTTGGACACAAAGAGAAAATCTTCGGTACTGGCATGGACTTCCTGGTCTCAGACACTCGAAGGCCTTCATAAGCCCACTGAACCAACAATGTACTGTCAAACTACTGGAGCAATCAAAAGTACGCTTTAAAACTCTAGTGGGACTGTACACGGGACACTGCAGATTAAAATACCACATGCACAAGATCGGCCTAGCGGAAGACGCCGAATGCCGCATGTGCATGAAGGGGGATGAATCGGCAGAACACATACTGTGTTCGTGTCCAGCAATGGCACGACTAAGATTCGCAATCCTCGGCAATGAGACCTTGTTGCCGGGGAAGGTGAAAGATCTCTCTCCCAACAGGATCATCAGATTTATTAGGAGTCTGGACCTGGTGGGAGAAATATAAAAAGGTGTGAGCCAAAATAGACCGATCGGTCGCGGTGGAAGGGTGTTATACCCACTCACTTTAAACCTACCTACCTACCTACTATCTAGTTAGTAATTTATATACAAAAAATTAAGCTTATCTGAATAAATTAAGTCTTAAATGTTTTTATCTCAGGATACACAAATGGAAACTCAAGACGATAACTGTGAAGTTGCCAGTGAAAGTAGCATTAGCTGGAGCGGCGGGGAGGGGCACGAGGGGGATGACGAATTAACGGACTGGGCGCCGTCTATAGATAATTCGTCTTCAATGGATCAAGCTTCTTGGAATGAAGATTCGAGAGAAATAAGAGCAGGTAAAAGCAATAAATTTTATTACTGGTAATATGAAAATGTTTATTCTTAACTAGAAAAGTCTTGTATGAAAAGAAACACAAAAATATCTGTGTAAAATGTATTTATAATCATTCCAGTTGAATCCAGCCGAAGATTTAGGTATATCAGTGATATAAAGCAATCCATTATTTCTGCCTCTGAAGGAAAAGTAAAACTAGAGCCTCCCATTAATTCCAGTGATTCTACGAAAGGGATTTTTTTTAGTTGAAACCTAGTGGAATCTGTTCAGGAGGACCTAAGAAAAAAAGTCAACCAAAAAAAAAAATCCCGCAATGATAACGGGGTGAAAAACACCCCCAATTTCCCCTCCCTCATTAACCCAAAAAGTTTAAAATAACCTTTTTTGTCATTTTTAAGGAATTTAGTAGGTATTTTGGGCCACTGAATCCGATTTTACCGTCAAAAATTTAGTTAAAAGGGTGAAACACCCTTATTTTTACCCTTTCAACCCTTAAAATTTAATTTTCTTTAAAAAAAGCGGTTGAAAGGGTAAAAATAAGTATGTTACCACATTCTAACTTAGTTTTTAACGTTAGATTCGGATTTAGCGGCCCAAACCACCCACTAGATCCCGTAAAAATGACAAAAAATCGGTTAACATTAAATTTCAAGGGTTGAAAGGATAAAAATAAAGGTGTTACAACCTTCTAACTTAGTTTTTGACGTTAAATTCGGATTTAGCGATCCAAAATATCTATTAGACCTCATAAAAATGAAAAAAAAAAAATTTTAAGAAACATTCAATTTTAAGGGTTAAAAGGGTGAAATTAAGGGTCTTACACCCCTCTAACTTAGTTTTTGAGGTTAGATTCGGATTTAGCGACACAAAATAGCTACTATAAATCCAATAAAAAAGAAAAAAAAGGTTTTTAAGGAAAATTTAATTTTAAGGGTTGAAAGGGTAAAAATAACCCTCTTACTTAGTTTTTGGCGTTAAATTTGGATTTAGCGGCCCAAAATACCTGCTAGATCCCTTAAAAATTACAAAAAAGGTTGTTTTAAACTTTTTAAGTTAATGGGGGGGGAGTTGTTTTTTTACCCCGTTTTTATTGCGGAAATTTTTTTTTGGTTGACTTTTTTCCTCAGGTCTTCTTGAACAGATTCCACTAGGTTTCAGCTAAAAAAATTCTCTTTCGTAGAAACCTCAGCTTTGACCTTTTTTTTAACACAAAAAACGCGACTAAATGTGTTAAATGATATTTAAGGTCCTAACACTTCTTGACTCTATTCAAAGAAAAGCCGTTCACCCTATTAATAGAAATGCTTCCTTTTCTTGCTCATCGGCGCTGTAGGAATTTTGTCGCTCTTTTATAGGTATTTTCATGACTTTTACTTCAAAAAATTATCCAGTAGAATTAATCCTCTAGCAGCGCCATCTGGAGGGGCCTTGAACTTTTCACCTTGTATCTTTATCCCTATAGTGTCCAGACTGTAGAACCTGCTGTCTACAGATGTATTTCTTTCCCTTCAAAACCTTTAAGTTCTGTGTTAATAAACTATCTCTTACTTTACTTAAGACACCCATGTAACATTAGTAGTTAGGCTTTAGGTCTTCGTAGAGTGTGCAAATATAAGTGAAAATCTGGGAGTGAAATCCCAGAATACTGACTCCTACAGAAGCGACACAAAGCGTCGGCACCTTTGATCTCCCCGGGTCAGATTCCGAAACATACCGGTACACTGAAAGAAAATTATTACACAAGTAGAACAAATTATTTTGGGGTAGGTACACAAAAAAACCTATTATTTTGAGAACTTCTAGTAGGGCTTCTAGTAAATATTGCTTGTTTGGAGACTGACTTACTTTCACGATCACGTGAGTCTATATATTGTTTCTCTAAAATTTTGTTTGTGCTAAAATAATGAAAGTTATTAATTTAAGTTTTGAATGCGTTAAAACAATCTTTTTAAATATAGGTAAACTCATATAGTGCGGATTTGTTTTGACATAACAGTAGGCGGATTTGTTTTGACTAAAATTGTCCAACGGGAAAATGGGAGAGGTTGGATTTTTTAAATTTCTTCCATGTAGATTGTCCTAAGTAGATAAATTAAAATTAGTACAAAATCGTACGAATTCTTTTATTTGTAAAATATGGCTAATTGCAGGGTTTTCGTGACTGAGGAACAAAATAAAATTATGATTAAAAATAAAACTAGTTGATTTATATATAGTAGTTTATTAGTATCGAAAGCAAATATTTTTTATAAACATAATTACAAACATTAGTAAAAAAAGGAGAAGGAAAAATATTTACACAAATAACTAATAAACGACACAAAACATAAAATATCTCTATTAATACACAGGGAAAGTGTAAACTTGTTAAAAAAATATCTTACCTAAAAGCTATGTGGATTATACAATAAATAAAGATCCTCAGGGAGAAACCTATGAATGGAAGAGAAGTGGACCAGAATGGGTAATGGGTGTTGCATATGGCCGACTACTGTTTCCAGTTTGGCAGTGTCGTCGAGGCAAGTTTACAGAATTATAATATATTATTATTCTGTAAACTTTGGGGTTGAGGGAATATAAATAAAAACTAGAAATACATTTGGGTTGCTCATGCCTTTTCCCACTTATAAATTTAGAGACGTATTATACATTTGTAAAGAGTTCCCCAAGTAACAACTATTATATCCGAGAATTATTCATTAAGCAATATTCTTGACAAAATGGTGGTCCTTTGATACAGTTTAATGAATTACATTGTTGCAATTTACTGAAAACTTTTTTTAAAAAAAATGCAATTTAAGTCAGGAATTAAAATTTTTGTCCCAAAATAACTTAAAATTTTCAGAAGAAAATAGTCTTTTAGGATGGAACCAAGTTTTTAAGATAATTGTTAACAAGATATATTGATAATTTAAGAAGCTTTATTTTTTGTTTAATCAAATTTTTATAAATATTATTATTTTTCGTTTAAAATTCAGTTATTTAAAATCTAAAAACTATCTAAGTTAGAAAATTTCCTTTTTTAAGATCAATGCTTGGGGAAAACATGACAATTTTAAACATATTTTTTAGTAAAAGTCAATTATCAATTCTTTTTTTTTAGCACCATAAAAAAAGTAGTTTAAAATATAAACCTAAAAATGTACATATATATATATATATATATATATATATATATATATATATATATATATATATATATATATATATATATATATATATATATATAGCTATATATTAATACATATTATAAATACAAAATAAAATACATTTTTTAAAATAGGTCGAAGTTCTCTTCGTCCCCTCTGTAAATCCTTGATTCTAGTGATAATAAACTGCTTCTTATTTTACTTGGGACATCCATGGTAGGTTAGGGCTAAAACAAATCAGAAACATTTCATTTAAAATTCGTACATAGTGTTTTATGATTGATATCTATAAAATAATTACAATAAATCTATAGGGTTTCATTATTTTATGAGTTGTAAATACTCTCTGGAGCATCAGATAGTTTTCTTCAAAAGTACTGCAGTCTTTTTATACACGTTTTATTTACTTTTGGAGATAAAAAAGCCTATTCCTTGAACCTTGAACTATGAAATTCTTAATAAACTTTTTAACAGCATTTTTTTGAAAAATTTCTTAAAACAATCCTAACAAATAACAGAATTTTCTTCCCTTTACATTTTTTATTTTAAGCACAAATTTTAATACAGTATTTGTTGCGTACCAAAATTAATTTCATTCAGAGTACCACTTACATGCATCCTTTCACAGTGCAAATCTGAGGGCCATGCCCAAAGCAATAATATTAGGCCGTAGCTATAGCAACTTTAACTGTCTCTTGTTATCTTGACATTATACAAAATATCCCCCCTCCCCCGAGTTGTATTTTTAGAGTTGGAAAATAGGCAAGAAACATTGAAAGTTGCTATAGTTACGCCTTGATATTATTGCTTTGGGCCTATTTTTAATCAAGGATAATGTCGTAATTAACAGATATTAAAAAATAAACAATGGTTTACCAGAATAAGGCCAAATATGGAGTTTAAGGGGTTACACTGTAAGGATTAAACTCATATAAAAGTAGCCTAAGCTACACTTTTTATTTAATCGGCACTTTATATATCAGTTATATTTATTACAATGGTCTTAAGAGGATATTAAAAATATGACGATTTAACAACACCCTTATTAAAATTAATTGAGGGAATTAAACTCATATTATTATTTTTCTCACATACTATGTCTCGTACTACATATTCCGAGACAGACTGGAAAAAAGTTCTTTTAGCTCTGTAACCAAATCTGGCCATGTCTATCTATAGAATAGTTGAAAACTACTAAAAAAGCTTAGCAGCTTCAAATTGTTTAGAAGATCACATTAGAACTTTTTCATCTTAATTTTCTCAAGCAATGTATCAAGTATGTTTTAGACAAGGTAAACAAACAATTTAAAAATAAGGTTATTCATACCCTTCTATTGGCTTGAAGTTGTCTGTCATATGATCACAAAAATCTTAGCAGGTGGCTTCAAATTTGTATAAGTTTCATCAGCAGATTTTTTTCAGCAAATAGCTAAACAAAGTTGGGACAGCTTGGGCAAATAAACTTTTTCTAGTACCTTGAGCTCCTTTATTTATGTACTTATCTTCAAAGTGTTTTTTACATATTTTATGGTATTTCTATGTAAAACTGTGTGGCCTTTAATAAGAAGTCTTCTTTATTGCAAACCTTTGCCCTAATTATACATCTAAAAAAAATCGTTAGTCCCTTGAAGTTGAGCTTAATTACAAATTTTACTAATCATACTTGTAGTTTTTAATAAATTTTATTAAATAATTTTTACATTTAAAAATTCTACCCATACTTAAAAATGGAGTTTAAAAAACGTACATACCTAGATTCATCTTTTGAAAAAGCAAAGTGTGATATTTCTTGATCCACAAGAGAATAACACAAAGTTTATGCACAATAACATCCACTGCTTTTATTAGCCATTATTTATGTAGGTAATAGTTTTTTTTTTTCAAAAACTTAAAACACAATAAAATTAACGTCGTCGTCGAACGTAAACAATTATTTTGCTTTGAGAACTGTCAATTGGACTTTAAACATATTCATTGATGGCCTACGTAGTATATGCAACCATAATTACTGAACCATGAAAATTCATCCGTGTCGCTTCTGTATAGATCAGTATTCTGGGGTGAAATATTATAATTGTGCAGTATAATTAGAACATTTTGCTTAGTTTTGCCAACAATTTGTCTAAAAGTTAAAAAAGAAAATTTTACATTTTTCTGCATCTTCTGATTAGGTTTATGCTTCGACACAAATTCTTGTAGGGATGTCAAAAAGTATATAAATTTGATCTTTCTCTTTAGTCCTAATTGTAGCATAAAACTTGGTTTTTGATTTAGGTTGTCGACGAGTACGAGACGAGAGACCTGGATTCAGCATATCAACGGGCGCGAACGAAAAAGTTGCCAAATTTCTACAAGACTCTACAAAGTACGAGTTAAGACTTTTTGGGGCCGAACGTGAAAAACTCGGTCAGCTAGCAGCTTTATATTCACTGGATTTGTGGTTTGAGTCACCTAGCACCACATTACTTCGAAAAACTACTAAAACACCATATATGCAGCCTACACAGAGGCACCATTCAGGTCATAGTGCCCATCATAAGAGAATACGTACTCACAAGAGTGGTGTTCCTTGAGGAAATTGTTTTAGAATTAAAATGTTTATTAATCTGTTAAAGTATTTTTTTTGATATAACGTCAAGCAAGTTCATTTATTTTTGAAAGCATTTGGATGTGGTTTTTATTTTTGTGTGATATGGTTGTAAACAACTTAAAATTTTAATGATAGTTTTTGAAATGACTTCTGCATAGTTTATTGCCTGTGTTAGTAGTATGCCAATTTCTAAATTGACGTAAATAAAAGAAAGAGACATAAGGCGTTTTCGGCCCATTTTGGTTACTTTTTGATAAACACATAAATAATGGGTTAAACTTCATCAAATGCCAATTGTTGACAAGTGAAGTTTAACCTATTGTTTATTTGTCAACCAAAGTAGGTACCAAAACAAGCCGAAATCACATATATTTTAAAGGATTTAAATTTATTTACAGTAAAATTAAGTATTTAATAAGAAATGCAACTATTTTTCCGGTTTAGTCTCACAAAGTTTACTTAGTGCAAAGCAGATTATAATGTGATGTTTTTTTTATTATTTTTATACAATATCATTTAAAGTTTGCACAATATTTTTGACAAATATAGCAGAATTTACTTATTTTTTTTTTTAATTGCTTGTAGCAGTGGTGGCATACCACCTTTATTATGATGCCCACTTATATTTTTAAGAAAAAATAAACTGCAAAAATATATTACATTAATTTTTTTTTCTAATATTACCAATTAAAGTGATTTTCATTTCTTTTTCCACGGGTTGTTAGATCTATTTTGTATTAGCAATTAAAAATACATAGCCATTTTAAATGAAAAAATATCATTTGTAATTATATATAATTTTTTAGATATTCCAACTAAAATGAAAAGCAGTATTATTTAGTACACTTAGATCTGACGGTTTACGGCTCAAATAAAAGCGCAGAAAAATTACAAGATGGTTTTAATAGATTTTTTTAAATAAAACCTCATATTAAAAAATTGCCAAATTTATTTTTAAACTGACAATGTCGGTTCAGGGACCTTTGTTACGTCGAAACATCTCTTCTTATTACATCAGCAATGTCAAACAAGCAGATCTGTTCTAATATCCCTACTTAATAATGTTCTCTATTAATTAATATGTTTAAACTCTTGAAGATATGTAGCAAAACAAGGATTTAGCAACCAGCAGATTTTTGGTTATGTGGGACAGAGCTGGAACGGAACTTTCAAAAAAGAAATTGATTAACGGATCCGGATACTTGTAACGGAATCGAATTACCAATATGAATTACGATTCCTTTTTTAAGGAGAAAAATCAATTTCTATTTATCGGATCACGAATCCGGATCATTTTTAGTTTTTATACTTACAAATGGTAACTACGATACAAATGATACTACATAATCCAAATGATGAATCAAGCAATCAAATATTTTAAAACGTAGCCACAGACGCGAAATATAATTTTAGCTTCATTTTGAAGTGCTATAACTCTTAAACAAATAAGTTTTTGGTAAATATTCTTTACATTTGTTATTTCTGAGATCAACTTGAAATCACCCCTAAATGGAACATTATTTCAAACTGTATTCCGAAACTTACGATGCTAGATCTTTGTAAATTTTTTAAATGTGATTTTAAAGATAACCTCAAACAACTTATAAATATGTATTAAAATTTTAAATTCATTTTTGTAAGACACTCTGAATAGTTATAATAAAATATATAATTTAAAAATCCCTCAAGGATAACATATTAAAACATTATGAAGATCGAGCAATCAAAACTTTTAAGATCATATGAAAATAAAATTTAGGCCCGTTATTGGATACACACTGGCTAAAAAAAATGTTTCATTTAAATGTTGTTTTTCTAGACCTGAAAAACATCATATTTTGGTTAAAAATCACATGTTAGGTGTGTTTCCTTATTTAAAGACTTTAATATTCAGATATTTTAAAATTCCTTATCTCTACTTTCTTTTCAAAAAGGAATCGATTACGGATTATGGATCCTTTTTTTAAAAAGCAATCGATTCCAGCCTTCGGATCTTTAAAAAGGAAACGATTCCTGAATTTGATTCCTACCAAGCTCTGATGTGGGACTAGCCACCGAAATTCATAAACAACTAATAAAAGAACACCAAACTGATTTTGTTTATCGTTAAGGTTTCCACCTAACCTAACTTATTTATAAATTAACCTTAAATTTCAGACCACTTGGACGCTTAATAATTGCGAGGTTCATGATTTTTTCGCGACAAAATACACATATAAATATAAAAACATACCACATAAATAAAAATATATCTATGTTTGATTATGACATTGCCAAGACCAAATCTCTAAGCTTGCATTCTTTATTCAGAGAAAACATTGCAGAATTTATAAAAGAACGTGCTTAGATTTGTTCTGTTCTCTCTGTTATAAATAAAAGAACGACTAAGGCTGTAAAAGAGAACATGGAGGTCATTTTAGAAGTCAGTCAGCCAACTTTTAAGGTTGGGCTGTTATACAATATTTCTTTGTCGTTGTGTTTGTTTGATGAGCTGTTATATTATTTTTCTAAAATAAAAAGATTTAAGTAAAAATGTAGCTCTATTATATTTTTACAAGTAAAAGATCTGATCTATACACGTCTCAGCTATCATGCTTTCCTGTGATGTCCAGTTATGTTTTTTACTTCTTCTGTGTAGATGACATTGCTTGATTAAGGATATTAATTGTAGGCTAATATAAAAGTAAGTCAAAGTAAAGTAAGTTAATATGTTTTTTTATTTATTTCTTAAAAGCAACAATGTCTTAAATGTTATTTTTACGTTTTTTAAAAATAGTACTTAGGATCTCGGTCCAACTTCGACTTATAAAACAATTTATGTAAGGATTATTTCTACGGTATTTTATAAGACCATATTTTTAACTGCCAGCTCTTAGTCCGTCATGTCTTGTAATTTCTAGCCAGGTGATTTTCTTAGTAAGCTTATAGTCCGACATCAAAATAATTTATTTTGCTTAGAAGCTGTATAAGTGTATTATTTAAAACATCCTGTATAAAGATTTGGTTTGTCTATTATGCCTAAAAAAGTTTTCAATAAACTTATTACTGGATCCTTTAAACCTTATATTGCCAAAACCTTTTAAAAAACAAATTGGTTTATAAGAAAAAAACATACGGGTTGACACAAGATGTTGTAGTAGATATTACCAGTAGTAGATATACCAGCCTCCATCCTCCGAGGGAATTAGGAAACGTAGAGTTAACCTAATTCAGGATACTGCGCATGCGCAAAAATTATGGCAGCTGTCACCTCTCCATATGTCAAAATCCACCTGTTCTAGAAATTATGTGTTGCACCTAGGATAATTGGGCTAAGACCTAAAATCGATGTACGCATGCACATTTCATTCGACTTAAGCCATTCGGAAGTTGTCGATTAAAATCGAAATTAAACCCTCATAATGAAGAACTGAAGGGCAGTTTATTTTTTTTTTACTTTATAGTAACGTCATGCCTATCGAATGGTTGAAAACCGCATGCCGTTACTTTAAGCCATAAGGGCGCTACAGATGTTCAAAATCGGGCCGAGAGACATCAATTAGCGATGAGAACGATAACCCGAAGGCAAATCGACCAGTGATACCTACCATTAAAATAGAATTTTATCTTATATAAAAGTGCTGATGAAGTGGTTGCTAAAAAATTGCTAAAAACACACGTCTGCTTGTTCTGGGTATTCTCATAGATTATCTTCGTCCAACTCGTTATCACTATCGAACATAATTGAAGCATCTTCAATCTTGCTTGGTGAGTATGCATAAAAAACATTATGCATCAATGCAGTTAGGAGCAGAAAAGATGGACTTAACAGTGCCATGACTAGAGTTTGAATGATCTTAACGCTCTGTCGCAGAAAGTCTTACTCTTAACATAAAATTGCAATATTGCACTATTATAGAACATTTATTTTTTTACTAACTATACTAAACCTAAAGTTACAATGATGTATCTGTATAGTAAACTTATTTTAACTCTTGCTGCATCAAATCGCTTGGTAGTTTTTTTTTGTTTATAAAAGATTTTACAGGTAGGTTTAACATACTCAAAAATTTCAATTTTAATAGGAAACATGTAATAGGCAGATTTTGTACTATTTATAAAAAGATAACTTGATAAAGCCTTTTCGCAAGTCAATATTATATTCCATATAAGTTGTTTTCAGAATTGTCTTTTAAATTGTTTATTGTTTTAAGCTTTTTTACTAATGAATAGGGATAGGTTAAATTACGTACAAATTTGTCGAGAGTAATCTTGGAAATGATGCTGTAGTACTACTTCCCTTAACTCTTCAGTAATACCTTGAATCTCGTTTTGATAAGAGTTATTACCAACTTCCTTGCTAGCCATTAGCAATCCTAATCTATCCACAAGTTCATTTGGCTCGCCCCAGTAATCGTACTCAATTTTATAGGAAAATGTTTTGTAACTACTTAGAGGCTTGAAACCAGACTGATATTCGATTGGTTAGACAAAACCCTGAGGATATTGTTAGCATATATTTGACACCTCTGATTCCTACGTGTGGTTCCCTTTCGTTAAAATTTTTGTTGCCTGCATTAAATAAAATTTCATATAGACCAGAAGTTTGAGCGAATTTTTCTCCCTTAATATCATTGCCCGGTCCGTTAAATTCTAGAACTTTAACAGCTTGTTGGAAGTGGAACCGAATTGGATATCGGTTTTAAAGCTGGAAGCTCGCAGAACATTTTTCAGTACCAATTGGGAAACAACTTTCATGGACTATAAAGACTTCACTGTAGATGTAAAGACCGAGATGGATAATTTTAGGTTTTAAACAGCTTGAAAGGATAAATCCAACAAAAATAGTAGCTAATTTGATCATTGTAATGTATCAAACGTAAAGCTTTATTTAAATTCGGGATATTTTTCATATAATAATTTAAATTTGGAGAGTTCGAGATAACTAATAGCTACTCTTTATGCAGGCCCGTAGCCAGGATTTGGTGGTGAAATGGTGGGGAGGGATTCACTAATTTTCATTTATCAGATTTGTATCCAGAACTTTAATGAAGAAGTAGCTCTTATAACATGAAGACGGATGTTTTGAACCAACAAAATTTATAATTTTGTATTTTATGTACCAATAATCTAAGTTTTAAAATGTAACAACCTATAAGTTTTAAAAGGCCGCAACTACAAAAGCAAAGTAGCTAAGACGGTGAGTAGGTACCTAATTGAACGAAAACAGACTGGATCGCAGTGCTGTAACACTTTCAGAACCTCCAGGTAAGCATCTATGGTGGAAGCTTTTTCACACCATAGTTCATACTCAGCTTTTACTGCAGAGAGTGACATTCTGTCATCGAAGTACGGTGCTAAATTATCCAACTTATTTGTTTCATGAATAGAAAGAAAACCTGGAAGAAGCACCTGGAAACTTGGAAGAATATCTTCATTTAAAATAAATCTGTCTGCTAAATTTTGAATCAAACTATCAAGGTAAGGGATGAAGATGGCCACCTTGTTATCGTTTTCAGCCGAAGTAATTTGTGGATTGGCGCGCTTCGTCTGCTTTATTGTAAGTCGTGGAACCTTTCCGAGTTGAAAATTTTGTTGAAGATTTTGTCTGCATTGCTTTTTGATGATTTCTTAGAGTGCTTAGAACCTTTTTCGCAAGTTGCAAGGCCGATACCAGATCAAGAGAGTTTTCTTGAAGAAGCAAAGACAACGGCAAAGTAAGACTGAAAAGTTTCTCACACACGATAAGACTGACGATAAATTCACTCTTCTCCATGGCTGCCAATAAAGCTGAGGCTGTTGAAGAAATGTTCCGCGTCGTCTTAGAAATCACTGTCATGTCTTTCGATGAATCTCGTTTCGAAAAGGCGGAGAAGCTTTCTTTTTTTACTCTCTGGCGCATGGACAGAAATCGCATCCAGAAGATATTTATTTGCGTATGGATGATTTCAAAACAGATTCGCATCTTCGTTAACTGTACCAAGGCAATTCCTAACCATTGAAATCGACATGGTATTAGATAATGCAGTCATGGTGCACAATCGTACTGATCGGGACTGCTGCCTGATTCTAGACACCACTAAAATGACCTGCCATCGTCGCTGCACCATCGTATCCTTGCCCAACGCACTTGGCCCTATCAAGATATAAAAATATCCAAGTAGCAATGTTATGCAAATGTAATAATTTGTATTTCTAAATTGGCAAAAATACAGTAAACGTTTACAGTGCGAAACAGCAAATATAAAAAAACATAATCTCAACTCATGATTAGAATCTAAATCAATTTTAGGTTTCTTAAAAAAAGAAGCGATGCTTAACTGGCTCATTTTAGATCGTTACATTTTTACTTCTTCAAATACGTGTTAATCGTTCAAAAGCGGAGGAAGTGCAGTACGCTGTAAACAGTGAAGATAGGCACAAAACTATAATATCAGCTGACACGTTCTTCTAGCCCTTTCTAATATCTCTTTCTAGTATAGTTGGATCAATATTACAATGAAAAGTCGGTGCTCTTTGAAAAGAAAAAAAAACATAAAAAGTTGCTAATTTTTACTGGCGGTCGCCTTTGCCTTTTATATCGACTATTTTTACCGACACGGGCGGCAAGCGGCAAATTATAATAAGCAAAGGCGCCGCAGTTGAAATCGAACCTTTTGTCTACTTTTCATATTTTTTATTTCTTTTTAAAGAGGACCGAATTTTTATTTTAATATTGATCCAACTTATAATTGCGGAAATTCATTCGCGCGTGATTCAATTAATTAGGAACTAATAAAATTGCGTCAGTGTATTAATATTTATTTTTTAATGAATAAAAATAATATGTCAAGTTTTTAATAAATTTTCTCTCTGTTAGATATACGTTTGGATAAATGTTAAGCCCCTCGAGCCCCCCCCCCCCTGGCTACGTGCCTGTCTTTATGTATGAAATGTATTCTGAATTTCAAGAACGCTATTACTAGGAAGAAAACGAAGCACTTCTTACTCGCGAAAACTTTAAAAACTAGTTGTTATTGTTCAAGGCAGAATGAAATACTACTACTTAACTCTTGCTAATATTTAAAGAAGATTTACCACGTCTAATACTACATAGTCGCGAAGAAAAATTGCAATTTTTTGTACATGAAGCATGGACAAAGCGTGGGAAGATGACAGGTTTCTTAATTTTTTCTTTTAAATGAGGCTTATAATTCTTACGAAAAACTAGTATAATGCAGAAAAATATATTTTAAACAATTAAATAAAAAGAAATAAAATAATTTACCACGTAGTTTAAACAAAAAACTAATAATAATTACATCTTTAGAAAAAATATTTTTACTGGAAATATATTTTACTCTAGTCCCTAGGTCAGTGACATTTGAATTCATAAACCTAGTGGTTGGAATTGACCTATTTTAACAGTAATTTTATTGTCACTCTTTCAAAAATGTGTTTTAAACATTATTTTGACTTAATTTTATTTGTATAGTCTGCAACAATAAAATATTAGAAAGTGCCTTTAAAGTACCTAAAAACATGTTATTTAGCTGCAATTATAAATAAAGTAGGTTAAAAAATTGTCTCAATGTTAGTTACATGCCAATTTTAAAAAATGGCTTGAATAACATATAAATATTATTTAACGGTTGCCTTTAAAAAGCTAATATTGGGTTCACGGTAACAAAAAGGCATACTTTATTTAATCAGAATTGGTAGCCGCCATTTTTGTCTACTTGCCGGCAATATGCCTCTATGTTAAAGGACTTGGCATTTATGTGTTTAGGATTGACTTTTTAATGCGTTTAAGATGTTGACATAATATTTTACCACCAATTGCCAGTCTTTACCATGAATGTCTCTGAGAAAAATGTACAGGATTTTTCCTTATAATTTGGCATGCTTTTAAAGGTATTAATTGAAGAAAAAGTGGTTTATACAAAAGTTTAAATTTTTTTACGAAGATTTTATATATGGCATTTAAAAAAACAACTGATGATCGAAAAGTAGAAAAATTGGAAATATATATTTTTTTTATGGAACACTGTATTTTATTGAAAATATAACATCTTTGTTTCCCCCTTTTTAAAAATATATAACATGTTTATCTTTAGATAAGCAATTTTGTAACAATTCGACTTAAATTTCAATTTTATATGCAATGTGGTTAGAGTGAAGTTATCCATAAAAGGCTAGCCATAAAATCTTCTCGATGGTGCAGATTGTGCCGCCCGGCCTACTACCTAATTCCAGGCCAGTTTTTTAAACAAATTAGAATAAAAATATATTTTTATAGAAAAATTAATATTTATAGAGGGTGTCCCTAAAAGGGTTCTGTACAATGTAAATTTTCTCAAAAAATTATGTTAATTTTAGACATAACATACTTAAAGATGTTTTAAAAATAAAATAAACGCAAAGAAAAAAACAATATTTAAAAAAAAATGTTTAAAAATAAACTACTTGAAAAATTTGTCTTTTTAAAGTTTCCTTTCCGCTAAAAAGCCTTGCAAAATTAAGAAAAAAATAAATCAGATAAAAAATGACATTTTTTTAAAGTTTGACAGCTAAGACCTTCTTGTGTTGCTTCCAAAAAAATATAGAAATATTCTCTTAAGCCTAAAGAACTAAATGGCGTCTACTGTTAGTGCTGGCAAGTCTCGCAAAATTGAGAAAAAAAAATAAAACATAAAAAAAACGTTTTTTTAAAGTTCGACAGCTAAGACCTTCTTGGGTTGCTTCCAAAAAACTATAGAAATGTTCTCTTAAGCCTAAAGAACTAAATGGCGTCTACTGTGAGTGCTGGCAAGCCTCGCAAAATTAAGAAAAAAAAACATATAAAAAATGATGTTTTTTTAAAGTTTGACAGCTAAGACCTTCTTGTGTTGCTTCCGAAAAATATAGAAATGTTCTTTTAAACCTAAAGAACTAAATAGCGTCTACTGTGAGTGCTGGCAAGCCTCGCAAAATTGAGAAAAAAATAAAACATAAAAAATTACGTTTTTTTAAAGTTTGACAGCTAAGACCTTCTTGTGTTGCTTCCAAAAAAATATAGAAATATTCGCTTAAGCCTAAAAAACTAAATGGCGTCTACTGTGAGTGCTGGCAAGCCTCGCAAAATTGAGAAAAAAATAAAAGCATATAAAAAATGACGTTTTTTAAAGTTTGACAGTAAGACTTCTTGTGTTGCTTCCAAAAATATAGAAATGTTCTCTTAAGTCTTAAAGAACTAAATGCTGT
Organism: Listronotus oregonensis; assembly: GCA_019359885.1. Taxonomy (NCBI): domain Eukaryota; kingdom Metazoa; phylum Arthropoda; class Insecta; order Coleoptera; family Curculionidae; genus Listronotus; species Listronotus oregonensis. Next base: position 106,182 of record JAHBCN010001185.1, read on the forward strand.
CTACTGTGAGTGCTGGCAAGCCTCCAAAATTAGAAAAACATATAAACTATAAAAAATAGGTTTTTTTAAAGTTCTGACAGCTGAGACCTCTTGTTTGCTTCAAAAATATAGAAAATTCTTTAACCTAAAGAACTAATGCGTCTATGTGAGTGCTGGCAAGCCCGCAAAATTAAGAAAAAATAAACTATAAAAAATACTTTTTTTAAAGCTTGACAGCTAAGACCTTCTTGGTTGCTCAAAAATATAGAAATTTTACTCTAAAGAACTAATGGGTCACTAGCATGGCAAGTCGTCAAACAAAAAAAAATAAAATTTATAAAATGACGTTTTTTTGTTTGAACTAAACTTCGTTGCTCCAAATCAGTAGAAATAGTTCCTTTAAGCATAAAGAAAATGGTCTATGAGTTTAGGCAAAGCCTCGCAAAATTAAGAAAAAATTAAACATATAAATAGTTTTTTAGTTTGACAGCTAAGACCTTTGTTCTCCAAAATATAGAAATGTTCTCTTAAGCTAAAGAACTAAATGGCGTCTACGTATGCTGGCAAACCCGCAAAATTAAGAAAAAAAAAACTATAAATGACGTTTTTTTAAAGTTTGACACTACACCTCTTGTGTTGCTTAAAAATATAAAATTTCTTTAATCTAAAGAACAACAGTCTACTGAAGTCTTGGAAGCCTCGCAAAATTAGAAAAAAATAAACTATTAAATAGTTTTTTTTTCATGCAAGACCTTCAGCAAAAATAGAATTTGTTCTTAGCCTAAAAAACATATGAAATATTCTTAAACCAAGTGAGGCTAAGCCTCGCAAAATTAAGAAAAAAATTACATTAAAATGATGTTTTTTAAAGTTTGCAAGGCTTTTGAGCCTCAAAAAATATAGAAATGTTTGCTTTCAAAAAATAACATGTTATAGTGTGCTCCAAATTGATAAACAAAACAAAAAATGACGTTTTTAAAGTTGACAAAGACTTTCCAAATAAGAAATGTTCTCTTATCTAAATGATATTTTAATTTGCGAAGGCTTGCAAGCCTCCAAATTAAGAAACATATTAAACTTTAAAAAAAGTTTTAAGTCATCTTCTTTGTTTTCGAAAAATGAAATTTTCCAAAGAATAAATGGTCTCTAGTGTGCACAATTGAGAAAAAAATAAAACGTATAAAAATGATATTTTTTTTTTGCGAAGTTTGCACTACAGTAGACCCATTTAGTTGCTTCAAAGTATAGAAATGTTTCTTATCTAAAGACTAAATGGCGTCTATGAAGTGCTGAGTTTCGTCAAATTAGAAAAAAATAAAACTTTATAAATGAGTTTTTTAATTTGATTGTTAGACTTCTCTAGAATGTTGCTTCTAAGAAAAGAAACATTCTCTAAGCATGAAGAAAAATAGGTCTACGTAGCTAGTCGAAAATTAAAAAAAAAAGAACATATAAATTATGTTTTTTTAAAGTTTTGCAGGCTTTAAGCACTTCTTGTTGCTTCCAAAATATAGGAAGTTCTTTAGGCTAAAAAATTTAAATGGCTCTTGTGAAAGGAACACAAGAAAATAGAAATTAAAAACATAAAATAGTTTTTTTAAAGTTTGAAGCTATTCTTGTGTTGCTTCCAAAATATGAATGTTCTTTGTCTAAAGAACTAAATGGTTACTTGAGCCAGAGCCCGCAAAATAAGAAAAATAAAACATACAAAAATTTTTAAGTTGACGCTAGGCTTTCCAAAAATATAGAAATGTTCTTATTTCTAAAGAATCAAAAGGCTTAGTGGTCTCAACCTCGCAAAATTAAGCGAAATATTTAAATATATATGACGTTTTTTAAAGTTTTGACAGTTAAGACACTCTCTGTGGTTCCAAAATTAGAAATTCTCTTGTCTAAAGAATTCTAAATTTATGGAGTGCAAGCCCAAAAATTAAGAAAAAAATAAACATATTTTTAAAAAAGGTTTTTTTAAGTTTGACAGCTAAGACCTTTTGTTGCTTTTAAAAAAATATAGAAATGTTCTTTTACCTAAAGAACCAAATATCGTCTACTGTATGTTGTCAAACCTCAAAATTAAGAAAAAAATTCTAAATATTTTTTTTTCTCAATCTCGCAAGGCTTGCCAGCACTAACGAAAGACGCCATTAAGGTCGTTAGGCTTAAAAAAACATTTTTATATTTTTTTAAAAGCAACACAGGAAGGTCTTAGCTGTCAAACTTTAAAAAAACGTCATTTTTTATATGATTTATTTTTTTCTCAATTTTGCGAGGCTTGCCAGCACTCACAGTAGACGCCATTTAGTTCTTTAGGTTTAAAAGAACATTTCTATATGTTTTTGAAGCAACACAAGAAGGTCTTAGCTGTCAAACTTTAAAAAACGTAATTTTTATATGATTTTTTTTTTCTCAATTTTGCAGGCTTGCAGCACTCACAGTAGACGCCATTTAGTTCTTTAGGTTTAAAGAACATTTCTATATGTTTTTTTGGGAAACAACACAAGAAGGTCTTAGCTGTCAAACTTTAAAAAACGTCATTTTTTATATGATTTTTTTTTTCTCATTTTGCGAGGCTTGCTAGCACTCACAGTAGACGACATTTAGTTCTTTAGGCTTAAGAGAACATTTCTATATGTTTTTGGAAGCAACACAAGAAGGTCTTAGCTGTCAAACTTTAAAAAAACATCATTTTTTATATGATTTATTTTTTTCTTAATTTTGCGAGGCTTGCCAGCACTGACAGTAGACGCTATTTAGTTCTTTAGGTTTAAAAGAACATTTCTATATTTTTTTTTGAAGCAACACAAGAAGGTCTTAGCTGTCAAACTTTAAAAAAACGTCATTTTTTATATAATTTATTTTTTTTCTCAATTTTGCGAGGCTTGCTAGCACTCACAGTAGACGCCATTTAGTTCTTTCGGTTTAAGAGAACATTTCTATATGTTTTTGGAAGCAACACAAGAAGGTCTTAGCTGTCAAACTTTAAAAAAACGTCATTTTTTATATGATTTATTTTTTTTATCAATTTTGCGAGGCTTGCCAGCACTCACAGTAGACGCCATTTAGTTCTTTAGGTTTAAAAGAACATTTCCATATTTTTTTGAAAGCAACACAAGAAGGTTCTTAGTGTCAAACTTTAAAAAACGTCATTTTTTATATGATTTATTTTTTTCTAATTTTGCGAGGCTTGCCAGCACTCACAGTAGACGCTATTTAGTTCTTTAGGTTTAAAAGAACATTTCTATATTTTTTTGGAAGCAACACAAGAAGGTCTTAGCTGTCAAACTTTAAAAAAACGTCATTTTTTATATGATTTATTTTTTTTTCTCAATTTTGCGAGGCTTGCCAGCACTCACAGTAGACGCCATTTAGTTCTTTAGGTTTAAAAGAACATTTCTATATTTTTTTGGAAGCAACACAAGAAGGTCTTAGCTGTCAAACTTTAAAAAACGTCATTTTTTATATGATTAATTTTTTTTATCAATTTTGCGAGGCTTGCCAGCACCCACAGTAGACGCTATTTAATTCTTTAGGTTTAAAAGAACATTTCCATATCTTTTGGAAGCAATACAAGAAGGTCTTAGCTGTCAAACTTTAAAAAAACGTCATTTTTTATATGATTTTTTTTTTCAATTTTGCGAGGCTTGCCAGCACTCACAGTAGACGCTATTTAGTTCTTTAGGTTTAAAAGAACATTTCTATATTTTTTTGAAAGCAACACAAGAAGGTCTTAGCTGTCAAACTTTAAAAAAACGTAATTTTTTATATGATTTATTTTTTTTCTCAATTTTGCGAGGCTTGCCAGCACTCACAGTAGACGCTATTTAGTACTTTAGGTTTAAGGGAACATTTCTATATGTTTTTGGAAGCAACACAAGAAGGTCTTAGCTGTCAAACTTTAAAAAAACGTCATTTTTTATATATGATTTATTTTTTTTTCTCAATTTTTCGAGGCTTGCCAGCCCTCACAGTGGACGCTATTTTGTTCTTTAGGTTTAAAAGAACATTTCTATATGTTTTTGGAAGCAACGCAAGAAGGCCTTAGCTATCAAACTTTAAAAAAACGTCATTTTTTATATGATTTATTTTTTTTTCTCAATTTTGCGAGGCTTGCCAGCACTCACAGTAGACGCCATTTAGTTCTTTAGGTTTAAAAGAACATTTTTATATTTTTTTGGAAGCACACAAGAAGGTCTTAGCCGTAAAACTTTAAAAAAACCTCATTTTTTATATGATTTATTTTTCTTATCAATTTTGCGAGGCTTGCCAGCACTCACAGTAGACGCTATTTAATTCTTTAGGTTTAAAAGAACATTTCTATATTTTTTTAAAAGCAACACAAGAAGGTATTAGCTGTGAAACTTTAAAAAAACGTCATTTTTTATATGATTTTTTTTTCTCAATTTTGCGAGGCTTGACAGCACTCACAGTAGACGCTATTTAGTTCTTTAGGTTTAAGGGAACATTTCTATATGTTTTTGGAAGCAACACAAGAAGGTCTTAGCTGTCAAACTTAAAAAAAACGTAATTTTTTATATAATTTATTTTTTTTTTCTCAATTTTGCGAGGCTTGCCAGCCCTCACAGTAGACGCTATTTTGTTCTTTAGGTTTAAAAGAACATTTCTATATGTTTTTGGAAGCAACACAAGAAGGTCTTAGCTATCAAACTGTAAAAAAACATCATTTTTTATATGATTTATTTTTTTCTCAATTTTGCGAGGCTTGCCAGCACTCACAGTAGACGCCATTTAGTTCTTTAGGTTTAAAAGAACATTTCTATATTTTTTTGGAAGCAACACAAGGTCTTAGCTGTCAAACCTTAAAAAAACCTCATTTTTTATATGATTTATTTTTTTCTCAATTTTGCGAGGCTTGCCAGCACTCACAGTAGACGCTATTTAGTTCTTTAGGTTTAAAAGAACATTTCCATATTTTTTGGAAGCAACACAAGAAGGTCTTAGCTGTCAAACTTTAAAAAAATCGTCATTTTTTATATGATTTTTTTTTCTCAATTTTGCAAGGCTTTTTAGCGGAAAGGAAACTTTAACAAATTTTTCAAGTAGTTTATTTTGAAACATTTTTTTTTAATATTGTTTTTTTCTTTGAGTTTATTTTATTTTTAAAACAACATCTTTAAGTATGTTATGTCTAAAATTAACATAATTTTTTGACAAAATTTACATTGTACAGATAGGGACACCCTCTATAAATATTAATTTTTCCATAAAAATATATTTTTATTCTAATTTGTTTAAAAAACTGACCTGGAATTAGTTGGTAGGCCGGGCGGCACATTCTGCACCATCGAGAAGATTTTATGGCTGGCCATTTATGGATAATTTCACTCTAACTGCAATGTGTCATAGAAGTATTACGATTAAAACGCCAAAACGCTAGCCACAGAGCAAGCAAAACACGTGGATGTTAAAGTCCTCACGTACAATTTCAAGGGAAACAGGTCCAGTTATGAGAAGCAATCGGTGGAAGAGTACTTTCGGAAATCATACCTCTATTAGAGTTAATTATTAATGATTTGGAGGACAAATTATCTCCGGAAGTACTCGACCTCTTTCATTTGGGAGTTTTTATTACTATTCCAATTGACACAAATTTGGATATCGATATTGTAAAAGTGAAAAAAGCGTTTCACATGTACCGCCAGTTCATTAGCGATAATGAATCTACAGTTTTAAATGAATACTCTGGATGAACAAATGGAAAAGAGAATCATAAAATAATTTGGTCATACCAGAGTCGATAGCTAATCTTATTGAGGCGTGCGACCAAGATTTGTACACAGACATAAAAATTTTCTACAAGTTTTGGCTACTCTCCCGGTCAGTGTAGCTACCACGGAAAGATCGTTGTCAACTCTCCGTAGGATTAAATCTTGGTTCCGCGCCTCAATGGCATAGGAAAGATTATCGGGGCTAGCTCTCTTAAATATAAATAGAGATGTGCACCTGGATGTCGACGAAATAAATAATGTTTTCGCAAAAAAGAAGCGTAAGCCTAAATTTGTAATTTAAGCCTTTATCTATAGTATGTAGTATAGACAATTCTTAAATTACAAATTAAAAAAATTGTATATTTAAAAAAGTTAGCCTCGATAATGTTTATATCAAGCTTGAATTTGTAATTTAAGAATTTAACTATGCCATATACCTACTGTATAGATAAATAAATAATTTACAAATTCAAGCTTACGCTTTAAGCTTCCAAAGAAACCATATGCTACTGGAAATAAAAATAAAAATTTTGGATTTTTTATACAAAGCTGCTGCTGTGCATGCTAACTTTGTATGGGAATTAGAAAGTTTTTTATTATTTTCGGTATATAGTTTCTTTGAGAAAACTGCTCAGTTAAATGGTTTAAATTTTTAAACTCTAAGTCCATGGACTTATAGCATAGACTTTATACCATGGGATCAAGGATTCGGTCAATTTCCTAACACCATGTATACTATACTATAATATTATAAAAAGTAAAAGATTTGTATTTTTGGATGTTTATAACAAAAACCGATTTCATAATTTTTTTCACCGTTAGAATACTACATTTTTACTGATTGTGAGTAACATAAGCTATAAAAAATAAATGTACACTCGTGTGAAGCCGGGACATATTGCTAGTTTTTGATAAAGTTATTTGATGTAAAATAGTATTTTAATTTAGTTTTAATCAATGTTCATTTGAAGATGTAAAAAAATATCAAAATATCGTTCAAAACGTAGGTAAGTCCATAATTGTTCATAAGTGAGTTGGTACTCCGACTCGCACTTTGCCGATTTTTGAGTGGCTGTGCCCACAAACCTTTTTGAAGGCTGGATCCGCGCCTGCTTTGTATGTGTTTGGCTTTCACGGCTTGCCAGAGTTGCCAGCCCCAAGGAGGGGTGCTCCATTGTATATAAAATGAAAATTTAAAGTCCAATTGTTAACGATCGTCAGTTGTTTTTCTACATGTCATCTAATATATTCATAAAAAATTCTAAAACTTTTGTATAAACCACTTCTTGTATCCTTTTAAATAATATATTTAAAAGCATGCCAAATTATAAGGAAACCCCGTACATTGCCAGCAAAAAGTGTCTGCTAGGATGATTTTAATTTTAAAACTTGTTTTTGCATACGTTATCTAAATAGTTATATTGGTGCCCTGTACATCTAAATGTATTATAAATTAATGGATCTTATTAAATTATTATGTTTTTTTAATTCGCCCATTTTCAAACCTTTTGTTTTGCCGACATGTGCCGCCACTACGCCGCCAAAGTTTAGATTTCAGAAGTGCTAGACAAAACAAGACGCGAATATATCAAAGGGCTGGCTATCGCAGTAATAAAATATAATTTCATGAAGCAATAAACATTTCATTCATTTTTTAAACTGCATTGTGCGGGTGTATAGTAATTATTAAAATAAATAAAAATAAAACGTATATTAGCTATAACAAAAAATATTTCAGCACTTTTAGTTCGTATTGTCTACGAGACTCTTATAGGTAATTAACTTATGCTAATAAGGTAATGTTTTCTCTTTTATTAAACATTAGATTTAAGAATCTTGAAGAGAACACAAGTAAAACGGAGATCGTAGGAATCTTGTGACGACTATTCTCGTAGCTCGTGCGTCGGTTTTGCGTCATAGCGCGCACGATGCCGCGCCGTGGCTCTGTCAAACAGCTGACGGCAGTCGAATCCTGATTCCGCCGATGCAATCTCGTCCAACGGCGGCGCGACGCTCATTCCTGCTGCTACCCGCGTAGTGCACTACTTATCGCCGTTATTATGACAATAGATCGAACCCTTAAGCAATAACATGAAATTAGCTTTTCACTCCTATTTTGGGGTTGCCCGGCCCCCGGGGAAAAAAAAATTTTTTCCCCGGGGGGTTTTTTTTTTTTCCCCCCAAAAAATTTTTTGGGAAAAAAAAAAAGGGTTTTTTTTGGCTTTTTTCCCCTTTTTTTTTAAAAAAATTTTTGGGAAAAAAAAAAAAAAAAAAACCCCCCTTTGGGTTTGGAAAAAAAAACCCCGGGGGTTTTTCCTTTGTTAAAATTTTTTTCCCCGGGGAAAAAAAAAATTTAAAAAAAAAATTAAAAAATTTTTTTTAAAAAAACCCTTTTTTAAAAAAAAAAAAATTTTTTTTTTTTTTTAAAAAAAATTTTTTGGGGGAAAAAAGGTTTTTTTAAAAATTTTTTTTTTCCTTTTTAAAAAAATTTTTTTTTTAAAAAGGGAAAAAAAGGGGCCCTTTTTTTTTTTTTAAAAACAAAAAAAAAAAATTTTTTTTTTTTTAAAAATTTTTAAAAAGGGGTTTTTTAAAAAAAAAGGAAGGGTTTTTTTGGTTTTTTTTGGTTTTTTTTTAAAAAAACCCCCAAAAAATTTTTTTTCAAATCTTTTTTTTTTCCCCTTGTTTTTAAAATTTGAAAAATTTTGGGGTTTTTTTCCCCCCCCAAAAAAAAATTTTAAAATTTTTTTAAAAATTTTTCCCCTTTTTAAAAAAATTTTAAAAAATTTTTAAAAAAAATTTTTTAAAATTTTTCCCAAAAAAAAAAATTTTTTTCCCCCCCCCCCAAAAAAAAAAAATTTTTTCCAACCCAAAAGGGGGGGTTTTTTTTTCCGGAAAATAGGGGTTTTTTTTAAAAAAAAAAATTTTTAAAAAAAAAAAGGAAAAAATTTTTAAAAAAACCTTTTTTGGTTTTTTTTTTTCCCCTTTTAAAAATTCGGGGGGTTTTTTTAAAAAATTTCCCCAAAAATTTTTTTTTTTTTAAAGTTTTTTTTTTTCCCCCCTTTTTTTGGGGGGGGTTTTTTTTTTAAAATTTAAAATTTTTTTTCCCTTTTTTTTTTTTAAAAGGGGAAAAAAAAAAAAAGGGGGTTTTTAAAAAAAAAAAATTTTTTTTTTTAAAAAAAGGGGGGTTTTTTTTTTTAAAAAAAAATTTCCAAAAAAATTGTAGGAAAAAAAAAAAATTTTTTTTAAAAAAAAAAATTTTTTTTTCCCCCCCTTTTTTTTTTTTTTTTGTTAAAAAAAATTTCCTTTTTGGGGGGGGAAAAATTTTTAAAAAATTTAAAGGGGTTTTTTTTTTTTTGGGGTTTTTAAACCCCAAAATTTAGGGAAAAAAATTTTTTCTTTTAAAAAAAAAATTTTTTTTTTTTAAAAAAATTTTTGTTTTTTTTTTTCCCGGGAAAAAAAAAAAAGGGTTTTTAAAAAAATTTTTCCCCCCCCTTTTTTTTTTTAAATTTTTTTTTTTTAAAAAACCCCTTTCAAAAAAAAAAACCCCAAAACCCAAATTTTTTCCCCCCCCTTTTTTTTTTTTCCCCCCGGGGGAAATTTTTTTTTTCCCCAAAAAATTTTGGGTTGCCAAAGAAAAAAAAAAAATTTTTTAAAAAATTTTTAAACCCAAAAAATTTTCCTTTTTTTTTTTTTTTTTTTAAAAAAATTTTTAATTTTTTTTTTTTTTTTTTTTGGGGTTTTAAAATGGGGAAAAAGGGGTTTTTTAAAATTAAAACCCCGGGGGTTTTTTTTAAAAAAAATTTTTTTTTTTTTTTTTTGGGGGGAAAAAAAAAAAATTTTTTTTTTTTAAAAAAAAATTTTTTTTTTTAAAAAAAACCCCAAAAAAAATTTTTGGAAAATTTTTTTTTGGGGGGCCTTAAAAATTTTTTGGGCCCCCGAAAAAAAAAAAAAAAACCCCCCCCCAAAAAAATTTTATTTTTTAATTTGGGGCCCCCCTTAAAAAAAAAAACCCCAAAAAAAAAAAAATTTTTAAAAAAAAAGGGGCCCCGGGGCCCGGGGGGGGCCCCCCAAATTTTTTTTTTTTTGGTTTTTTCCCCCCCCAAAACTTTTTTTCAAAAAAAGGGGGCCCCTTTTTTAAAAAAAAAAAAAATTTTTTTTTTTATTTTTTTTAAAAAAAAAATTTTTTTTTTAAAAAATTTTTTTAAAAAAATAATACCTAATAATAATTTGGGAATTTGTTATGGAACCCGTGGGTATTTGAATCCGAACTGAGTTTTAATTATTACGATAAAAAAAATACCCATAAAACCGGCAAAAACTGAATAAAGAATATAAATAAAAATATTTAAACCCAGGAAAGCGAATTAATAAACATTAATCTATTTATGATTTTTATCTTTTAAAGGTAAGCAAAAGAATCATTAAAGTTCAAATTTAAAAATTTAAATTTTTTTTTGTCATAGTGTAAATTAATAACAAAAAAAAAAGAACCCCCAAAATTTTCCTTTAAAGGGAAAAAGGGTTTCGGCCAATTGTTTTTAAACTGGGGAAAAATCCCCGTACCCGTCTTTGAATTTTCTAATCTTTTTTTTACGGGGATATTTGGTTTAAATTAATAAAACAAGAGGTATAACCGGTTTCCCCCGGTTTCTTTTTTCTCGCCAAATATTTTGCTTTGATCTAAAAAGGGACCTGCCCGGGGTGATTCAGAAACAGAGCCTTGAGAATCACCCAAGACGTTCAAAACACTTTTAGGATTTTAAATGGGAGAGAATATCCCCGGCCTCCCGGGTTAAAAACAGGGTTTTTCCAAAAAAATATGTAACCTTCAAAACCTTTTCGAAAACCAAAGTTTTCCCCCGGTTATCTTTTAATTTTTTTTGTTTAAGAACCCTTTGGACCTAATTATTGCTTTTTTAAACCAGGGTTGAAAAATGTGATCTTAAAATACAAATTTTTGGAAAAATATTTTATTTGATAATTTTTCCCATTTTTTTTATGAGCCCAATTTAATTGAAAAAGAAAAAATTGTTTTAAATTTCCCAAAAAAAGTCAATAAAAAAAGAATTTTTTTAATTTTTATAGTGAGTGGTTAAAAAGATGAAAATTTTCCATGCCGAAGGGGGGTGAAAAATCCATTCCTTGGGGAGGATACCATCCCCAAGAATGGGCCCCTTTGGGCTACTACGCCCCCAGCCGAGTTTTGGGGAAAAAAACTTTCTTTGGGTTAAAAAAAATGGACATTTTTTTCCTAAATTTGGGGAGCACAAGAAGCAATGATATATTCCCGCATTTTTTAGTATTTTTTATAAATCTTGACTTATAGGTTTTTAAATTTTCCGTTTAATTATTATTTTAAAAAAAAAAAAAAATATTACTGGAAAAATACTTTATAAAAATATAAAAAATTGGGAAAAGTAAAAAATTTTTTTTTTATTAAATTTTTTTCCCCTTTTAATCGTTTGATTTTTCTCCTTTTTTTTATTTGGTTTAATATAGCTGGAAATACTTTTAAAAAGGAAAATTTTTTAAAAATTGAGATGTTTTGTTAGATTGGGGATTTTTCTTTTAACCCTCCATCAAAACCATCGTCTGTGGCGAAGGGGGGGGCCGCTCCGGTAACAAACTGGTTAGTTAGTATGTTTAAATTTGTAGTTATTTGTTTTATTTAATTAAATGGAATTAAGTTGTAGCTAAGAAGTAAGAAATAATCCAATTTGTTACATAAATAAAGGCAGAAAAGTTATGGTTCTTATCTTAGAGAAAAAGAAGGAAAATAAAATTAATGAAATTCGATTTTTCATAGTTATCGAAGCCCTCGTGGGCTATAGTAAGGATAAAAAATTAGAAATATTTAATACCGCAGAGATTTTTTTTTTAATTTTGAACCTTCATAATTTTCCTAAAAAATGTGAGGGCAAGGTAGAAATAAGATTACATTTTTCGTTGAAAAATAGGATTAGATATTTACAGCAAGTGCTGACACCTAATACAGAGTGATTTGGGAGAAACGAACCAAACTCCAGAAGTGTATTGTAAAAGTAAAAATAATTTTAAAAAAACTTCTTATTTTCTTATTCGATTTTTATTTGTTTTCAAAATATAGAAAATTCCAATGAGACAAAAGTTTCTAAATTAATATTGCTTTAATGATAAAAGGATGAAAGTACAATAGCAACCTTTATCATTAAAAAAAAAGATTCGAAATTTGTATGTTTTACGGTAGATATATAGAAAGCGGTTTTTCTTTTGAAACACACTATATTATTAAAGGAATGTAAACATGTATAGGCTATTGACTATAAGCAATTTTATGATTGATTATGGTTTTTGGATTCCGAAATATAAAAAAATTACAAATTGCTGTTAAATTTAGGCTTGTGTTTTTGAGAACGAGGTAAAGTCATCATTTAAAAAAGTTTAAGATAATTCAAAATCTATGCATTTTTACCAAAAATGTGTAAAAAGTTTTTTTGTGGAGAAAGAAATTTCCTATCAAAGTGTAGTTTAAAAAATGCATTGTAAAATATATGCAAAATCGAATTTAAAAACCTCGCATTTTTTAGATTTTTGTCCATAACTTTTTTCTAAGGTAAAATAACAATGATGTTTCCTATAAAAATAACATTAAAAAACACGTTTTATACAAGTTTTGATTTATATAATGCTTTTAATAGCTACTTAAAACACAAGGGTATTAACGATAGAGGCCATTTTACGCGCTCGCCTGTGTTGATATCATTAATCGGCCATCGTTGCCCGAGTTAGTTAAATAGTTTTTCAGCGATCGTAGTATTTGCTAGATGTCTAAAGAACATTTTTATAAGTTAAAAAAAACCCTTAAAAGGGTGTTTTCTGCCTTTGTAGGAGCGACGGCGGGGTTTAAAAGTTTCGGAACCCCAAAATTCCGAATCAGTGACCCAAAAAACGTACCCTGTGAGTATTTTCTAGGTGCCGAAGGAACATTTTCATAAGTTTTTTTTATAAGATTTCCTTTAAAAACGCCTAAAAAGGATGTTTTTTGCATTCTTAGGGGTAATGCCAGAATTTCCGAGCTGCGGGACCCCGAAATTCGGAATAAGCAACCCAAAAAACGTACCCTGAAGGTAGTCTCCACTTGTAGCGAAATTGGGCACCCAGGCCCCGCGTTTTGAATGGACTATTAGTGGATTTAAATGTGTTTCTTTCTCTTCTAATGTTAGTTTATAAACAGTTATAAATAAAATATTAATAAATCCGGCAATATCTGAAAGCAAAGAACCGGGCACTACCGGTGAAGCGGATAAAGGAAGACACAATTGTATCTAATCAGCGAAACGGTCAAAGACCGCAAATAATAGAAGGTTTATTGAGATATTGAGCATGCACACGAAAAGCATATCATTTTGACTTACGTGACGTTAGCAGCCGCTGGAATAGCTCGATAATTTAGTCGGGTTAACACCGATTATTTAAAACGGGTATTATAGCTTTCCTTTGAAAACTGAAAAACTGCAGAAAAACACATGTAAACATAGCTGTTCTAAAATGGAGCTTTAAATTTTTATTTTTTGCCCTTTCGGTTTTTTACTTTACTTGCCGGCTAGCAGGCAAAAGAAAGAAATGTTATCTCGCTAAATCGGTATCGTATGGTCCTTTAATTTCTATACTGCTAATAAAGCTGCTCTAAGGTAATTTACCAGCTCAATGCGGGGGATGGACACTCGGAGATGGTCGAGTATATACTCCTGAGGCCCTAAATACTTGTTACTACAGATTTTTTTTTAATGGTCCAGTCGATGCCTTTCTAAATGGGAACGATGTGACAAGTATAACCAATTTCTGCCAGAGCCCCAAAAACTTTACACAACACAGAAAGAGCGCCTTTGCTTTAAAAAGGGCAGCTATTTTCCTAGTCGCTATGGACTGTCGCAACCGCACACGAATTGCAAAATTGTAGTAATCACCCCCAAAATATTGAAAATACGCACCAAGCACTACACAAGTAGCATTTATACCCCTTAACTCTTAGGGTGGTTTCTGTTCTTCTTTTCCAGCCAAATGTATTAAAAAGCAATTATTATTACTAACCGACACTAATTATAAATGGTCCAGAACTTAAAATGCAACCATTAGATATCAATTTTTTTAAGCCGTATAGGTTTGTCAAAAATACGAATTTTACTTAAGAGTAAAGTACCTTTATTTTTTACAATACAGAAGAATGTCATAAAGTTGATTATTTAGAGATCGAACGCTGTTAGAACAACACCGATAAGTCACGGTCTCATATCAGTTTGCCATATGAGACCGTGACGTATCGGTGTTGTTCTAACAGCGTTCGAGCTCTACTAATAATTCCGTATTAATTGTTCTGGCTTGCTACAATTAAACGTAATCTAGGATGCACTGACATAAAATATTTGACATTATGTGTCAGAGTGAATTCGTATTTGTAAAAATACAATAAAAATTGAAAATTTACTAAATCGTGAAGAAAAAATAAAAAATAGAAAAATTATTAGTAAATAATTATTAATCCTAAATTTTTATGCTAAATAGCTGTAATTGCATATTTAAATACAACTTTTAATTCAAAATAACTTTACTTTATAACATTCTTCTGAATTGTAAAAAATAAAGGTACTTTACTCTTAAGTAAACTTTATATTTTTTGACAAACCTCGTATACGACTTAAAAAAATTGATATTTAATGGTTGCATTTAAAGTTTTGGGCCATGCAGAACTTTTTTTCGTAAATTTAATAATAAAAATTTTCCATATATATATATATATATATATATATATATATATATATATATATATATATATATATATATATATATATATATATATATATATATATATATATATATAATGTTAGGCGGGTTCTCTAAGCATTTAGGAAAAACCAAATAATACAATGGAATAACAGTTTAGTAATACCAAAAATATTAAACGAATTCATAAAGAATAAAAAACTTTTTGGATCTAACGGTAATTTACTTATACCTATTAGAATAAATATGTAATATATAAATGCAGGAACTCAAAGTATTTCTCTTTTTTTTATTGTTTTACTTTCAAATACACTTATAATTTTACATTATACAGTATAATTCCAAACACATCGGTTAATGGAAGATTTAGATAGCTTCAAAATGGTTCCATTTTATTAATTTTTTACCATTATTTCGTCATAGCTTTTCTTGTATTATTATTGTTGATAATTTGATACTTACTATACTTATTTTCTGCACAGTTTCGACATATTAAAAAAATAATAAAAACTTCAATTATGCTTAAATGTTGGCAACTTATAGGGATTTATCTACATAAAAAAAAAACCGTAGAAGCTTACCGCACAATTACACATAGAAGGTTATCTACACTTGGTAAAAAAAATTAAATTATACGTAGTTTTAGGAGCACGACTTTGCGAAACCTCACATCTCTTAATACCGAATCAATTCGCACTTGAGGTTGCAGGTCACTCGTTTTGATATTAAAACATTGTTTAAGAAAATGTACCAAATTTTAGATATTTGTACCACATTTTACTATTGCCGTTTATTTACTTTTCTATTGTTACCATCATATAGTTTTACGCCTAAAACTCTAAATAATAGCCACAATCTCAATAATGTCACTCTCAGTTCACAATCCCGGTAAATAATAACATTATTTATATAGTGCATGAGTGAAAATGTGCCTTTCAAAACCAAACCGTGGAACGGAGAGGCTGATTGATGGAGTTTTTTAATATAAAAAAGTTTTTTTTCTGTCTCCTGCGTTGATGTAGAAAGAGATACAAATACAGGCCGTGCGTAATTAAATCGGCATGTGTGATTGCTGTTGCTGGACGATAGTTATATAATAGTGGTGACACAATGTCGTTTACTGATACAGACAATATATAGTTTAAAACCAGGACTAATAAAAATTGATGGTCATCTTATCTATTAATCGGTCTATTTAAACATTTTCTAAACTTTAAAGAACTTATTTTGTACCACATTTTGTCATATTTGTAAAATGTAGTACCACTGTACTTTTAAGATAGAAAATGTACCACATGTGGTACAGTTGTACGACTCTAGCAAACTGTTTGCGCTGACAGGTATTCGGCAAGTTTTGTCGTTTCTCTGCGTTTGGGTCTGGCCCCCAAAGGTCCAAGTTGCCAGTACGTTCCTCTCTGGCGCCTGTGAGTTGAGGGGGTTGTATTTTGTGTGGGAGTCTCCAGAAAGGCAGGCCTGTTCCCCTGGTGGCTTCCGAAAATTTTCTTTTTAAACATTTTTTTTTAATCGAAAGGCACAAATATAATGGCGGTCAAACCAAGGACTGTTACTGGTATTGCGCATAACCGGTTTCTGTCAGTTCTGACGCTTTCAGCTGCGCGCGCATCCATCTTCCGCCATTTGAAAAGATCTCGTGCACAAAAAACGCCAAGATCCAGTAATCTTTGCTCATAGCGCCTAGCCCCAGAAGAAGGTCCTCATTAATTGGCGTGAGTCTCTCCTTGATCCCAGAGGGTTATAATCAGTTGATACGGCCCTGCTACCGCCCTTCCCGAAAAATACTATGTAGCTTTTTATCGTTTGACTTCACTGGTCGAAGGCCAAACAGAAACTGTATTAGGCATGTGCGCCGTCAAAACACTCGCATCTAGCGACACCCCCGCTGGTGAGCTTCTTGACAGTGTTGACACATGAAACATGCTTTATTATGCGGGGACTCGGCTAAAAAATAAAAAATTACATTTTAATGTAATAATTTGGGGTCCTTTTTAATACTTCCCCGCATTTTTACGTCTGAAATATAATTGGGAAAATAAAAGCCGCTTTGCTAACCAGAACTAACCATCGCCGACTAGAACTTAGGGCTTTTAAATTTGTCTAAATTATTTGTAGAAGTTATAAACAAAATTTTAATAACGTATTAGAAAAAACCCGGTAAATATACCTATAATTACACTTAAAAAAATATAATAGAGAATTAAAGACATTTGAACTGGTAATTTTTTATGAAAATTTTACATGTACCAAAAAACATGAAACGTATCTCCAATAAAATGCAATTAGAAAAAAATTAAAAGCATTTAATCTTATGTGAAATGTTCTTCGTAGAATTCGAATCTGTCATCTTTTGATAGCAATCGATATTTTTATGGATAACATATTGTAACAATGACCTATAATTTTATAATTTTCAACCTTAAATTTTGTTTGTAAGAAAATATCCTAACTATGTATATAACATCTCGGGTTCTTGACATGACTGCAGCATTAAATATCCTTCATATGTACGCAAAAGTTAAAAATAGTAAAAGGTCGATATTAATAGCAGATAACAAAAATAATAACAACCATTTTTGTTAAATACACAAAACTGGGACCGATTTAGATATAGGAATCTGCGTCATTCTCGATTTATTCGAAAGATTAAATCTGTACATTAATGCATCAAAAATTCATTACTAAAACAAAAAATACGGATCTTGGGAAAAATGATTTAAAGTCGCAATGTACGGTAGAGTCAAATAATAAAATCAAGTGGCGTCATTCACACAAAATACCGCCAACTATTTTTAATAAGGTAATTTAATATATTACAAAAAACTTAACTGCTTTTAATCATTCATTACATTTGTTTCTACTTCTGAGCATAGTTTCTCTTAAATGTATTTTATTTTCCCTTATTTTAGCAAAACTGCAATGTCAGTTTTCTATTATATAATGAAGAATAAAAATAAATCAATAAAACAAGCTAGTTCTGTTTATGAATTAAAAAAGTTTAACATTAAACCTAAAGAATATAAGTTAGGCACAAAAAAAGTTATGCTGGCTAATTCTAACTCTCTTGGTAAAGCATAATGTTTTATGCTAGCTCTGAACCATAAAGAGATAAGGTTAGAAATTAACTTAAATTTTAGATTTAAAAAAGCACGGTTCACTTCTGTAATTAATGTTAACAGATATCTGACTGCGCCATGACTTTGGGAATAACCTGTAGATTTCTAAAATCAAAAATCCAACCAATTTTTTTAAACAATAATTATAAAAAAGGGCCTTTTTTCGTTTTTTTTTTTGTTAAATATAACAAAAAGTACTGGCTATATAATAATAATAATAATAATAATAATCTTTATTCAAAGGAAACAAATAGCTTACAAACAAAAATTTACATTATATATCATTTTACTCATAAAAGACCGTTTGTAGAGAATTTAAAAACCTACAAAATAATTTTTGAAAAATCCCGATCCGACCATTTTTCACCGAGAAAAGCCGGCAAAACGCTTAAAACATACCTTTTTTCAAAAAATTGTATCTCTGATAATTTTCAATATTAAGGGCTGATTTTTTGGGAAATGATAGTCAATAACATATACTTTGAGCTGCCGAAAGAAGAAAATTTTTACATTAATAGTTTTTATTCAATCGCACTATAAACAAATCAGGCTCTTATCTTGCAAGTGCCTTGAATATTAGGCAAATGGTCCGATTTGAATTTTTAAAACGGCTTTTTAAGGTTGAGATTAAAAGCTACAAATTGTATATCTCACATTTTCATATAAGTTTGGAAAACATTGTTAAAAATGTTTGTGAACCTAGCGCGTCGAGCGAAAATTCGCGACCGTGGAGGGGGCACCTAGCAGCGAATATACGTTTTAGTCGCGAATTTTCGCTCGACGCGCTATGTTTACAAGCATTTTTAACAATGTTCTTCAAACATACATACAAATGTGAGATATACAATTTGTAGCTTTTAATCTTAACTTTAAAGAGCCGTTATAAAAATTCAAATCGGACCATTTGTCTAATATTCACGGCACTTGCAAGATTAGGGCCTAATTTGTTTATAGTGCGATTAAATAAAAAGTATTATTACAATTCTCATCTTTTGGCAGCCCAAAGTATATGTTTGTTGACTATCATTTCCCAAAAAATCAGCCCTTAATATTGAAAATTAACAAAAATACGAATTTTTGAAAAAAGGTCTGTTTTAAGCGTTTCTTCGGCTTTTCTCGGTGAAAAATGGTCGGATCGGGATTTTTCAAAAACCATTTTGTAGGTTTTTGAATTCTCTACAAACGGTCTTTTATAAGTAAACTGATATAGCCAGTACTTTTCGTTATACCTATTTTAAAAAAACGAAAAAAAGCCTTTTTTTTAATAATTATTGTTTAAAAAAAATACATGAAAAAAATAGTTGGATTTTTGATTTTAGTAATCTACAGGTTATTCCGGAAGACATGGCGCTGTCAGATATCTGTTAACATTAATAAAAATGCCCTTTTTTTTGCTCTAATGACTGGACCAAAGTGTGAGATCTACTCGTAATTCAAAATATTTCTGGCGGTCTGCTGTCAGCAAAGATTTCAAATAAAACACTAATAGAGTTTTTGTTACACCCACAACGTATTAACTAACTTAATTTAGAATCCTTAATCCCCAGTAAAGTAAACATACACTTCTCATTGCGTATTTGGTTGGATGTTCCACACTGCATATTCTTTATGAATTTGTCTTGTTACACGTATTATAACTAACTGTAATCAGAGACAAACAACGAGACGAGCAACTAAATGTAAATAAATTATCCGAGAGAGACAGCTGTTATGCTTTCTTTGTCTGTCTTCAAGGAAAGCGAACGCAGATGGCGCCCGAGGCGGATTCTCGGCATTGCCCGCGAAATTCAAATTACTAATTCTATTCTTTTCCTTGTTTTATTAAAAGGATCAACCATTTTTTACCCTTCCAAATCGAGAAAATTTTAAGTTTCGATTTAGGCCATTTTTTTACATTTATATTAAGTTGAAGTATATTTCTATAATAAATTGATAACAAAATATATAGTATTGAGAAAAAATCCTTGAAACTTAGCACATTTATTTTTTATTCATTTTAAGTGCCCTCTTTTTAATTCGAAAAATTTATTTAGACACTTGATGAGCCAAAATAAATTACCGATAATAAGTATTTTTAAGTTTACTTGTTCAAGTATTAAAAATACTTAATTAATATTTATTATTGTGACGTAAAAATTGCCTAAGCAAATTTTGCAAAATAAGATTTAAAAAACACTTAAAATGATGAATTCAATAAACATGTCATTTGAAAGTTTTTCTTGATACTTGCTATTTTATTTTTTTATCTATTTATTGTAAATGTAAATACAGATACTTAAACTTAATATAAATAATAATAATAATAATAATACCTAAACCGCGACTTTCAATTTTCACGATTTTGATGGGAAAAAATGGTCGATCTTTACCCACATCCTCAGAGGTTCAATGAAAAAACTACTACTACATTTATTTGGTTTTTAATACAATTTTTACAGACAATGAAATTAAATATAAGGAAAAAAATACAGGTAGTCATAATTCATCAAATTTACACATAAAGATAATCATTATATGTTGTAACTGATTAACTGAAACCAACAAATAATTTATTTGAGTGCACCAATGCTGCTTTTGATTATAATTTCTGAGACAGCCAGTTTTTCATAAATGAAACAAAAAAAGTGGCATAAATTCAAATTATGACAAATAATAGTATTCTTTATTAACAGTTAAATTAATTTACAAATTAACATTAGGGTGAATATACGAAAAACGTCACTTTTCGAAAAAAACAATATTAAAAAAAGAAAGTACTTCAAATAAAATAAATTTACTGTTAAAATATGAAGTAGGATATTTTATTTCACTTTTAGCTACTGGTTGAGATCGATAAAGATTTTTTCATGGTTTTTTCGTTAAAAAATGTAAAAACATGTCCATGGTAATGATGAAACTTTAAATTCAGCTTTGTACATTAATAAGTGTTTTTCGATTGGTATATAGTCTTTTTTTAGTAGGTAATAAAATAATTATTTTTATTTTTTAGCATTTCAGTTAGTTTTCAATTATAAAAAAATGTCCATGGTGATGACAAATTTTAAGCCTAATATGAAATAAAACAAACATAACTTCATTAAAACATTTTTAATTTACAGGTATTAAATACCGAAACATGGAACGTACAAAAGAGTAAACTAAACTACCTAAAAATAGTAGGTACAGTTATTAGTTGTACCTACAACTAGATAAAAAAGGAAGAAAACATTTTATTCGCAGAACTTTGCAGATTAAAACAAAAACTTAAAGATACAAACGCT